>PYAF01002533.1:255157-289122 GCA_007407185.1 Glycine tomentella
AACTAATTTGTTAGTATATTTTGTAAATAATCAAAGAAAAAAGTTAAATCAATAAATAATAAATTAAATTTAATCAAATGATATAATCGAATAATTAAGATAACTAATTAATTGTCACCACAATTTGTTAAAAATTACTATATATATATATATATATATATATATTAAGTTATTAAAAGCCGATCATTATTTATTAACAATTTAGATTGAGTGTAATTTTAATTGAGTTAGGTGGATGTAATTTGATCATTCTTTTATAATATTATGTATATATATTGTGATTATGTAGAGAGATGTTATCCTATAATATTATTTTCTAACTTGGTTTTCTTAGAATAAAAAGATATGATACACGTACTAACGAGATAAGCATTAGAATAGGATTATAACATCCTATTGTTATACAATACAACTTGCTATAACCTAATAAGTATTTTTCTATTTTATTCAATCATATCTAATCATGAATAAAGAACTTAACTGAATAAAATATAAGGCAGCACTATAAGTGTACAGTAAAATCGAGCACGTTATTCATTTCAATTAACTAGCACATGATTTGTACTTTGTACGCTGGACGATGGATAGGAAAACTGGCAGCATTGAAAGTTACCATCCCTACCACAAATGTTGGCATTAAGATAATGATAACTTATGAGGAACTGTATCTGAAATTCTGTGTCAAATTTATAATTAAGTTATGTGAGTCTATTTTATAATTAAGTTATAATATTTAAAAGATTTATTTTACATTAAGTTGTATTTTTTTCCGTAAAAAAATTAAGTTATATTTTTTCAGTAAAAAAATTAAGTTATATTTTTAAAAAATTAATTTTACATTAAATTGTAAAGTTTAAGAATTAATTTATCATAAAATTATACACACCTAATTGTTGCATTTTTACAAATTTAAAGAATAAATTAAAATTTTCGTCTTTTTAAAAACTAAATTATTATTAATTTTTGGCATTCAAAAACAAAAACAATTATTTATCATTTTTTAATTGATTTTTGATACTTCAAAAGATTAATTTGTAACTTTTGATTAAGAGATTTCTGTTCACTCAAAAGAAAAATGCATTATGTAAATATGAATTCGAAGATTATTGTTTTCTTACCTTTAATTACACCAATTTCTTATAATTAAAATTAGAAAATGCTCAATGTGCATTTTTTTTTCCTTCTCTCATACTAACTTTTTTTGTTTTCCTAACTCTCGTATCCATTATCTTCATGTTCACACTACATACTCACTAGACAAAACCCAATATTCTAACTTCTAACACATTAAAAGTTTTCTCGTTTTCACACATCCACAACGTGATAAAAAAATATCATTCTCTCTTTCTCGTAATAACAAAAAAACTTACTTTTTTCTTTCTTTATTTCTATTATATTATTTGTTTTATATTTTTCTTTTGTTTTCTTATCTCTCTTATATAAAAATCAAAGTATTATTGGTAAAAAAAAAATATATATCATTGCTCGTGTTTCTTGGGATGTTTACAAATTACAATCCGTTATATCCCTTTAATTTGGCTGTCGCTATAAAATTTAGACGAATTTATATTTTAGTAATTAAATCTGGTTTATTGTCCCACTCTTCTTCTTTTTTCTTCATAGAAATTCAGAGACGTGGAGGCCCATTGAAAGAAGTAATCTCAACTAGGTTAGCAATATAACCTTCAACAGCTAAAATAGTACTATATATATATATATATTAAAAATGATTATTTTCTTAATAATTATAAATTAATGATATTTTTTAACTTAATCAATAATATTTTATATAATATGATTATATTTATATTATTTTAAAACATAATATGTAAATATGCTTAAATTTTGATTTTATGTTTCTTTAATTCTATGTTTCGCTTAGATAATATTAATATTGATATATCTTATTAATAAGTTAAATTGAATTGGATTTTCTTTTACATATTATCAAGTGTTAATTTCATCAAATTTTAATAGAATAAAGATCAAATTTAAATTTAAATAAATGGCCTATTTAAAATTCCAAAACTAATTAAAAATAAATAAGCTCCTCTGTTAACAACCTTTCATGTTCACAAGAAAACAGCATGCGGTAAAGCAATATCTAAAGGACTATACCTCATCAAGGGGCACTTTTACACTTGTGGGACCCTCAATTTATGCTAAATAACCAAAAATATTTTGTCAGCAAAAAAATATATTTAATCATCAAAATTTAAGGAAATATTTTGTGTGACTATATTTTGATGCCCTGACATTTAATCGAATTTTAAAGCACTTAGTAGTTAGTACTCGATAAGAAGAGTAATATGTCTATATTATAAATAATAATAAAAAAAGTCATGATGTCTAGACTCTAGAATAGTCTTTCAGCTAGCTGACAAAGACATGCCATGAAGAAGGCTCCGTCTAATCACGTCGGCTCTCGTTGAGTAGAATGCATCGTCATCGTTTATCACATGAAAATGTTTTACAAACATCAAAATAATAAGACTTTAAAACATTATCTTAGATTTTACGGTTATTTTTTAAAATGCGTTTATCTTTTATGTTCAAAATGTAGCGCTAGCTAGTTGGGAGAGGACTCCTTAATTAGCATTACTAAATACTAATTAATCCGCAGAAAAACGAAGCACCTCTTCGGCAATCACTCACTGATATTCCTCCAAACTTAAAACAAATTAAATCAACAAAAAAATTAAGCTTACAGCTAAAATTGGGATTCAGAGGAACCAACAGTTGCTGCTGCGCTAAACAATTAAACTCGTCGATCATTCATTAGGTTGACACATACTCCCACCATTTGTAAATAGCATATCCATAAACCACGCTATAACCAATCAACCTCAGAGGAGAATTCGCAAACCTGTAGTGTCAAATTATTCAATTAACATTATTCAAGTAATTAATACATAGGTCAAGTCAGGTTAGAGTTAGACAAATCTTGACTAATTTAATCAGCCTCTCCACCTATCCTATGGGCTGTGACTAACCAATCTTATGACCTAAAATAATAATACGCCCAACATGATAGAGTAGATCCTTTCAAAAGTGAAATAATTGTAAAATAATTAGAAGAAAATGAATTTCTTTGCTGTTAAGTGATTAATCGAAATCAAACCTAGGGGCAAAAATATAAAATAGAGGATAATATTACATGTATTGATGAAAGAGTGAAGAGTAGGGCACCTTAGAAAACCAGATCCTTGGGCATGAAGAGAAGAATTGGCCCTTTCCTCAGACGTAACAGGATAAGGCCAACGAGAGAAATCACGGTTGAAGTAATCCCAATCAGGAAGAAGCACAGCAGCAATCCCAAGAACACCCAAGACATAGGTGGTCATCATCTTCTTCAAAGAGTGGGTGCATATTCCAACCACCAATATAACTGCTGCCAGCCACAGCAGAGAGCTTCTCAGAGCGGCGTCGTTTGCCATGCTGAGTCAGTGAGTGTGTGGTGAATGCCACCGCCAAAGTTAGATAGAGGAGTGTCTTAAGTCTCTAACTAAGACTTGGTTTTGGAGACACTTGGGATTGGGATTAGATTTTCATTCAAGTTGGTAAATGGTTAAATGAAGGGAGGGTCCATACTATACTATGCGATTTACAGCAACACTAGCGTGGAAGCTAATCTTTGGTTAGGCGTATCTGCTTTAAATGCAATCCCAACGCTCCCTCTACTCTCTAAATGTTCTCTTTAATGTCCTTTCCTCACTCCACTTGCTCTTTGACGGGTGCTAATACTATTATATTGCTTCTTGCTAAATGCTCATGTCTGCACTTTCTCGGACACTGTTATTTACGTGAGAAAATTCACAATTTCTGTCTTTGGGATTGTTGTTGTAATTGTTAGTATCATCATTGTTTAATTTAATTAATTGTTTGTTTTCCTATGAAAATGTAATCAAGCTAGGAATGAACTGGTAGTTGACTAAATAAGTTTTGCAAATGTTAACTTGCCCTTAGTTATTGGTTAAATAATTAAAATGAGAATTTTTTTTTATTAAAATACATAAAATTATATTGTTTATAACTATTTTTTATGTACTTTTATGATTTTTATAATAAATATTTCTTTTTTTTAATTTTTTAATTAATGTCTTAAAAACACTGGTTAGTAAGATCTAATAAGTTTAAATACTTCATCCTTCATATGATAATCTTCATGTAAGAATAAGTAGAAGAAAAAAATAGTTCAAAAATAATTATCATTTTAGATTTTTAATATCAAATTAATTTTTAATTACATTTCTTATAATATTAATGATAAGAACAACAAAAATTAAAAATAAATTCATACTGACAAGGTTAATTCTATAAAATTATTATTTTCTTTGAGTTATTTATGATTTTTTTTGTATGTGTAAACTCGGAGAAGATAATTATAATGAGACAACGGATTAATAAACACACTAACATCGAGAATGCAAATATAGAACAATACATCTTTTTGGTGTTGAAGAACTAATATGATCTTGATATTTATGGTTGTTACTTGTAAGATATTGTGATAAGATTCTTGCATTTTTGTATTGTGGAATCTGAAGTTTGCATTTTATTTTTAGGTTTGCTTTTTTAATTAGTATAAATAAGTAGTAGTTAAATAGTTAAGTATGAATGCACTTATTTTGTGGTGGGCTTGTTGTGACATGTATGTTTTCACATATGCTGACTTGTCCACCACTTGGTTTTATCAGGTAAAAAACGCTTCAAGTTGACGACTCGTCGTTTACTCGATGAAATAATCTTCTATTTGCATTATATATTTTGTTTACAAGATTACAAAATCAATCTTTAATATGTAGTTCTGGCGATTTGGCTTAAGAGTGTGTTTCCAAGTGCAAAAAAGTAGGAGGGAGGGACATGAATTGTCATTTGGTTGGATGGAAAGGCCATCTAATTACACACAACAATTTTGTTGACGAGAAAACAAACGCGCGTCCACACTTTCCTATAGGAGAAAATGCAAAAATTAAGTAAGACTATCCTTTGGTTGGGTCGTTAGATAAACGTTTCTTGACCTTGAGTTCAACTTTTATACAAAAAAAAAAAAAATACTCTAACATGTTTGATTTACAATTACAAAATCACTTTTAAGATAAAAGTAATTTTATCAATAAATTGGGACTCTTACTTTTAAATTTATTTTGCTTATATTTGTTAAAATTGTATTAGAACACGTTATATACTATTTTTAACTATAAACTAAATAAGTATTAAGTCTTTTTTGTTCATGTACACGCAATTACAATATTTTTAGACTCTTTTACATTAAAGCACTCGAGTCCCAATACAATATTGGCCTTGCCACTTTGAATCATTTGGGTCAGAATATTGGATGATAACAAATGAATATACTACTTTATAAAATTTCGAGACTTGATTTTCTTTTACTATTTTACAAACAAATGAATACTCATTCCAGAAAATAAAACATTAAAAAGAAATGACGATTTAATTTGCGTATCATTCGTAATATTAGAATATCGAATTCAATAGTTGTTATATAAAAAAAGATTATTGAATGGAGCTAAAATGAATTTCAAAATTGCATTTTAGTTTTACACTTCAAGATTCCTTTTGGTCTCTGAAAAATTATGCATTTATTTCAGAGGCTTTCCATGTATTCGTTTTTTTTTAAACGAGAAACAACAACAATAAGATAAAAAAAATCAAAATATCATCAAGCATTATTTTAAAATTGCCAATTAAGATTGAGCTCCTACTTAACTCATTCATGGAAAGCTGTTACCATCATTAGAAAATGGGCCTTTGATCATGGGCTTCTCTTATCAGTCGATTGTCTGCTGAAATTCACTACCAAATAATCTCTTACTTGCCTTGATTGTCTGCATTAGCAAGACCACGCAATTGAAATAAAATGCCTAGAGCGGTACCCCCAATAAGGTATTCAACTTTATCAAGCAAAATAAAAAATTGTAGCCAGACAAAGTATTCGATATTTTATTGTCCTTTTAAAGGATAAATACCTGTTGTTCCCAATTTATGCAACTTGTTATGGTAGAAAGTAGAACACATTGAACAAAAGAACCAACTTGTACACCAATCCAAAGTCCTTTTCCTCTCAGTTTTGCAAAAAATGATAATAAGATAGCCATTGGAATCCCGCATAGGTAAAATGCTCCTATATTGACATAAACCCCAATATGTTGCCATCCACAACCTCTAGCAACCCCTAAGCCAAAGAATTGTAAATCAAATTGAGAGAATAATTCTCTTCAATATAAAATGTAAATAGACAAGAAGAAAGTTTACCTGCTAGAACACCTTGTATGTTGTCAAGTATAACCGATATGCAAACTAAAGGAGCCATGACAGTGACATAATCTACAACTTCCTTCTCATTGCTAAAAACATAACCAAAAACATGGCGACATGCAAAGAGGGTTCCGCTAACTACAGTTGTCTCAATGACTGCAAAAGACATTGCAGCCAACACAGAAACACAGGCACCATGTGGATTCCCCGCTCCTAATTCATTTGAAATCCTTGTGCTACAATCATAGAGGAAAATGGATAATTAAATTAGTTTAGGTATATGTGCAAATTAAGATAGCTAGATACATAGCTTAGGACATGCAAAATATTTAGAAATAACATGTTTATGATGTCACCTTGCTGCAGCACCAATTCCAAAAGGTATTGCATATAGAATTGAAGTGGTGTTAAGACTGTAGAAAAATGATGAAGAATTAGTATGAAACTGTTGAATTATGTAATTTAAATTTCAAATTATTATTAGGATTTGTTAGGTTGTTATAGTTTTTTATTATTATATTTAAATAGGAATTAAGATTAGATCAGTTTATTATTATTCCGTATTATTAGAAGGTTGTTGAATTGTTCTTATATATATAAGAACCTCACATTGAGGGAAAATATATGAAAGAGAACGGATGAATGAATGAAACGAATTAAGAATTATTATGCTAATTTATGTATATCTACTTTTTAACATGGTATCAGAAGTATGATTTTCCTCCATGAATGAGAGCCATGGTATCCTCCATGAAAAAACCATTGTATCTTCCATGAATGAAAGTCATGGTTCCCTCCATGAAAAAAATTATCTTCTGCTACCATAAGAATTTTTCTTCTTCATATTCTCAGACTTTCATCTCTTTTTTTCTTCCAGTTCAATACTTATATTTCACTTTTATTTCTCCTCACATAAACTTCGTATCTTCGATCCCGACTTGAATCATTGCCCGTATCTTAATCTTCTTCCAAAAAATAACACAAACGGTATAACATAAATCATTTTTGAATCTTTCTCGTACATCAGTATTGAAGTCTCCATGCACATATTTCATTTGAAGGTCATTGATGTGAAGCTCGTTGCATTGTTCTGAATCCTTCACATACCAACCCTTAAGTATATTGACATGAACATGTGATTGTTCCGAATCCCTTCTCGTATCTCAATTCTCCATGCATGTATTCCATTTGAAGATCATTGATGTGAAGCTCGTTGCATTGTTCTGAATCCTTCACAGATTATCCCTGAAGTCTATTGACATGAACATGTTATTGTTCTGAATCCCTTTCCTATCTCAATTTTCTTTCTACCTCACATAACCGAAGCATATGATGTGGATTATCCTGAAGCACCTCTAGAACCGACTGCTGATCAAAGTCATTCAGGAAAGAGTGTTTGAAGAAGCAATTGGCAAGTTAGGCATGACCGATATTCATGCACCAACTTGAGGGGGAGTGTTGAATTATGTAATTTAAATTTCAAATTATTATTAGGATTTGTTAGGCTATTACAGTTTTTTGTTATTATATTTAAATAGGAATTAAGATTAGATCAGTTTATTATTATTCTGTATTATTAGGAGCTATTGAATTACTCTTATATATATAAGAACCTCACATTGAGGGAAAATATATGAAAGAGAACAGATGAATGAGTGAAACGAATTAAGAATTATTATTTCAATTTATGCATATCTACTTTTTAACAACCACATTAATTTACAAAATCTCATAAAATTATTAGGTCGTGAGTTGCATTGCAAGGAGGACTAGAAAAGTCTTACATGTTGAAAAGAAAAGAAAAATGAAGCAAACATACCAAATGGATAAAACAGAAGTTTCAAGTTGTGGATTTAGTAACAGCCCAGACAACAAGACAATCAACTCAAATGACCACCATTCAAGGCTGCAATCAACATGAACAAAAAATACATTATACCATTTTTTTGGAAAAGGAAGAAATTTATAATTTCATAAAAGTGAATAAATACAACTTCAAGTGGGCAGAAGGATAAATCACCAAATCATCACTGCAGAAGGTATAGAAAAGCGAAAGAACTCCCAAAGTCCTTGGAACAATTCCATAGAAATGGGTGCACGAGTTTTTGCACATCTAGGAGAGTATCTCATGTATAATCCAAGAAAAATCACATTTGACCATGTTGAAATACTCATTGCTAATGCTCCACCAACATTATTCAGTCTAGTCTTGAACACCAAAACCCAACAAAGGGGTATATGGACACATAGAGTGACACAAGATGTTATAAGCATGGGAAGAAGCAAACTTTGCATTTGAAAATATCGAACTAATGGTTGTAGAATTGCATATGCAAAAAGTGCTGGAATAAGCCAAATTATGAATTTTCCTGCTTCATTTGCAATTAGAGGGTCCTGACCTATGAAAACTAGTATCTTTTCCATGTTGATCTAAATAAAAGTGAAGGGAAGACAAATGAATGTGAGAGCGAATATAGCAGTGTATGTTTGCACTCCAATTTTTTTATATTGTTGAGCTCCATAAGCTTGTCCACAAATAGTTTCCAGTCCACTAGCCATTCCCATCTGTTAACATGTGCAAATTAAGAATGCACTAAGTTTTCGGGAGAATAAAACAATGATGATTTTGAACAAGCTAACATGTGAAAAATAGTTGATAAAGAAGATAAACTTAATCAACACTCTGATTGATGTTAGAGAATGAGAAATGCAACCAAAGCATAATATATATATATATATATATAAAGATTAAAATATATTTTTTGTCTATATAAAATTATCAAAACATGAATTTTGTCTATGTAAAAAAATTTATCTATTTTTCTTCTTAGCGGAATTGGAATATGTTATTTTTTTTCCAGAGTTAGGCTCAATTAACTTCCATGTCTGTATCATTCTCCTTTTTATGTGTCATTCTCACATTGATCGTTACTATAATCTTAAGATTTCAAAAAAAAAAAAAAACTTCACAATTCCCGCTTTGAACCCCCACCCCAAACCCTGTTGGATAATCTCGGACCCTCAAATATCAAATTGAATGCGGAAGCGGAAATCAAAAGAGGAGCGAGAGAGAAAATCGGAATTTGTTTTACGTGAGAAAACCTTCCTCAATGTGAGAAAAGAAAAACTCACGGGACCTAGTCCAGTATCAAAATCTACTATAACAAATATGAGTTACAATGAATCAAAAACACACCAAAGTGGTGGTACACTCAACCTCTCCAACAATGGTGGTCACTCAAACGAAACCTAGAGTGTTTCACTCAAACTCTCTAAGAATCTCTCAAATATGCAAGCACAGAGGTTTGCTCAAATATGCCACTCAAGACTGTCACTTGAGGCTCTCAAATTTTTGTGTATTTTGCCTCCACCCTTACATATCTATTTATAGGATGCAATGGGCTGGGCCTAAGCCATCAAATCAAACAAGGTTATATCTTATCAAATAAAAGATATTTAATAAAGATTATCTCTTATCAAATAAAAGATATCTTCTCAAATAAATATCTTATCAAATAAAGATAAGATTATCAATCAACTAAAAATGGAAATTATACAACAAATCTCCCCCTTCCGTTTTTCAGTGAGACCGGGGTCTTCAGTTTCAATAACCCGACCTTCTTTCTCGGCTATAATGTGTCGAATTCATTAGTCTGACTCCTTCGCAGCAATCTTCAAATTTCCATGCTGGTACCGGCTTGGTCGTCATGTCGAACCAGTTCAAATCGGTGTGCACTTTGCCAAGTACTCTGCAACGTACTCGACCTCGGTCGTCCATAGTGTCACACACTTTTGCAATCTTGATTGGCAAAAGACTGCTCCTCTAACAAATCTCATCAAATATCACGTCGTCAATTTTCTCGAATCAGAATCTCCCCCTAAGTCGGCATCCGAGTAGCCTTGCATCTCAGCCAACTCATAAGTCTGGTTTTCATGTAGGGAATTCATCACGTCCTGCATTTCCTTCTTGGGGTATCTCGACTGTTCTTCTTCAGCCGCTGGAGAACTCGGTTGATCACCCCGATTCTCTTCATCAACTCGGACCTCAATATCTCGGTCCTCATCGGCTTCTTGCTGGAGATCATCATCAGTTTCTCCCCCTGCTTCAGTTTGCACAAGAGGGACGGGTTCTTCACCTCGGACTGAAGAGTCGGATTCTTCACGTCTGACAGTAACCCGGTCTTGGGGCTTCGAGATATCATGAAGAGTCTCATCTTCATGAAGATCATATCTCGGCTTCTCACTATCTTCTTCTTGATAGGATCCCAAAGTCTGAACCCAAACTCGGTTTTTGGCGAACCAAGGTAGATGCATTCATTCGTCTTCTCATCGAGCTTTGCCCTTTCATCATTAGGGATATTCACTAAAGCTCGACATCCAAACACCATTAGGTGATCATAGGTCATTTTCTGACCTGTCCAGACTTCTTCAGGAATGTCTTCTTCAAGTGGTCTTGATGGTGACAAATTAATCAAGTCAACTGCTGTTCTGACGGCTTCTCCCCAATATGCTTTCGACAATCGAGCATTGGATAGCACACTTCGGACCTTTTCTTCAATAGTCCGGTTCATCATCTCGGCAAGTCCATTTAACTGCGGAGTCTTGGGAGGCGTCTTCTCAAATCGGATCCCGACTTGTTTACAATAAGCATCAAAGGAACCGCAATACTCACCACCATTATCAGATCGAACCACTTTCAACTTCTTGCCAGTCTCCCTTTCCACCATCGCGTGGAATTCTTTGAAACATTGGAATACTTGGTCTTTGGTCTTCATCAAATAAACCCACACTTTGCGGGAATGATCATCAACGAAAGAAACAAAATACAGAGCTCCACCGAGTGATCTCTCGGTCATGGAGCATACATCTGTATGGACGAGGTCAAGAATCTTCTTGCGCTGTCTGGGCTGATCCGGTCTCACAAACGAAACCCGGTGCTGTTTTCCAGCTAGGCAGTGCGAGCAACTCTCCAGCACTTGGTCATTCAACCCAGTCAATAGTTCTTTCTTACTCAACATCTGGAGTCCTTTCTCACTCATGTGCCCAAGACGCTTGTGCCACAACTCCAGGCAATATCCATCTCGGACAAAATTGGTTTCTTCACCAATTGTCTTTCCTTGCATCACATACAAGGAACCATCTTTCTTTCCACGAGCCATAACCAAATTTCCCTTGGCCAGCTTCCATATACTTTCTCCGAAGTAGTTTACCAACTCGGCGTCATCAAGCTTGCCTACCGAGATTAAATTCAAATGCATGTCAGGTACATGCCTCACATCTTTCAACAGAAGTCGGCACCCGACATTTGTGGTCAGGATTACATCACCGACACCAACAATCTTGCTGGTCACCTGTTTTTCCATCTTCACGACACCATAATCTCCCTTCCTATAAGCGGAGAAGAATCCCTCATGTGGGGTGACGTGGAACGAGGCACCGAAATCAACAATCCAGGTGCAGTCATCATGGGCTATGTTCAACATTTCCTCACTGAGGAGGAATATCTCGGTATTCAGGTTAGTAGCCACAGCTGTAGTGATCGTATCATTCTTCTTCTGGGAACAATCTTTCCTGGCTTCACGCAGCCATTCTGTATCATTCTTCTTCTGGGGAACAATATGATCTGGCTTTACGCAGCCATTCTGTTCATCATTTTGCAAGGCCCAGCAGTCCGGCCTCTTGTATCCTACCTTCCCACATTAGAAGCACTTCAAATCATGTTTTGGCCTAGTCCGGCCTCTGGACGTATCTCGTCCACCTCGACTCTTGCCACGACCCCGGGAGTCGGTCTTTCCTCTATTCTCAACAACGTTAGCCTCAAACGTGCTAGATACACCTCGTTCTCTTCCCCTGGCTTCTTCATTCAGGAGGCTATCTGTCACGACATCCATCGTCAGTTTTCCTTCTGGAACCGAGTTGCTCAATGTTACTACCAAAGTATCCCAACTTTTCGGTAGCGAATTCAGCAACAGCAAAGCCTGCATCTCGTCACCAATCTTCATGTTGGCTTTGGACAGTTGATTCACAATTCCTTTGTAGGAATTTAGGTGCTCGATCATACTCATGCCGTCCTTGTACTCAAGCTTCACAAGCCGGCGAACCAGGTGTGCTTTGTTCCTGGGAGTCTTCTTCTGAATCATGGATTCTAACTTGTTCCACAATTTGTACGCGTTCGTGAACTCGAACACGTGCTCAAAGAGGCTTTTGTCGATATATTTCCTGATCGTGGCCTTCCGACTCAAGATCTCTCATTCCTTGTCCGACTTCCCAGTCGGCTTTTCTTCAAGAACAATGGGATCATATAAATCCTTGCAGATAAGATGATCCTCCAACATTGACCTCCAATAGTTGAAGTTATCTGCGGTCAACTTGAACATATCTCCGTCGTGAGTTATATCACTAGTCTCCATCTCGGCTCCTTCAGAACCCTCGAACCTGGGCTCTGATACCACTGTTGGGTAATCTCGAACCCTCAAATATCAAATTGAATGCGGAAGCGGAAATAAAAAAAGGAGCGAGAGAGACAATCAGAATTTATTTTATGTGAGAAAACCTTCCTCAATGTGAGAAAAGAAATACTCACGGGACCTAGTCCAGTATCAAAATCCACTATAACAAATATGAGTTACAATGAATCAAAAACACACCAAAGTGGTGGTACACTCAACCTCTCCAACAATGGTGGTCACTCAAACGAAACCTAGAGTGTTTCACTCAAACTCTTTAAGAATCTCTCAAATATGCAAACATAGAGGCTTGCTCAAATATGCCACTCAAGATTGTCACTTGAGGCTCTCAAATTTCTGTGTGTTTTGCCTCCACCCTTACTCATCTATTTATAGGATGAAATGGGTTGGGCCTAAGCCATCAAATCAAACAAGATTATATCTTATCAAATAAAAGATATCTTCTCAAATAAATATCTTATCAAATAAAGATAAGATTATCAATCAACTAAAAACGGAAATTATCCAACAAACCCCCTCCCAAATTGTCAAAAATTTCAAACCTCTTTTTACTAATCATCTTCTTCAAACTTCAACCACCATAGCTGGAACAAAATGGAGTAACCTCTGATCCCACCCCATAATTCACCCCACTCTCTCATTTCCTCCCACACAAGTTCGGTCCCAATTGTCAATTCGACACAATATTCATTTGCCACCGCACCCTTCCCATAAATACCACATAACCTTCCTTCTCTAAAAATGCTTCCTCCTCCTCCTCCTCTCTCTCTCTCTTACTGCAACCTTTATAATTTCTATGAGCCGTGGTGTGGTTCCAGGATGTTAATGGAGAGTGTTGGTGGACGCGATTCTAGGATGAATTCAGAGACTACGAATTCCTCCACTTAACGGACTTCAATGAGCAACGAAAGTGTTTGCAAAACCAACTTTAGTTGTCTCTCCCTCCTCCTCTTCCCCGGAGAGCCTCTTCGTGAAGCCGCATCGCTCCTTCGACTTCGCCTACTCCGCCATCCTCCACCCTCACCTTCCGTGACTTCCACCTCCTCCGCCTCATAGGCGCCGATGACATCGGCACCGTCTACCTCTGTTGCCTCTGCCACGACAGTGACAACGACACCTGATTCTACGCCATGAAGGTGGTGGACAAAGAGGTCGTGGTACTGAAGAAGAAGGCGCAGAGAGCAGAGATGGAGAGAAAGATCTAAAGATGGTGGACCACCCGTTTCTCTTCACTTTTTATATTGAAAATTACAGCGTTTTCTTTTGCAATTTGTCCATAAATCACAAGGAGAGTAGCAAATGCTTGGAACAATGAGAGAGTGATGCATATGAATGAGAGTGTCATGTAGGAAAGGAAGCCAATTGAATCAAACTTTGAGTTAAAAAATAATATATTTTAATTTTGTGAGCATAGAAATCAAATGAAATTTTTTACAGCAACGAAATTCATACCTAAATTTTACAGGAAAAACAATTTAGCCTTATATAAATGTGAGGAGTAAAACAACATAAGATTGAGTAGCTTACAAGAAAACTGAAACCCGTGACTGTAGTAAGAGAGATGGCTAAGGCGGCGCTGGAGAGAAAGAGGTCATCGTTGAGGTGACCAACCATCAAGACGGACACAACCTGCAACAAACGCTGGGAAGCGGTCACAACCACCATAGGCCCTGCTATGTCAATGATCCTCTTCATTTCCTCACCCAAACCTTCCCATGCAACTTTCTGCTCCTCCCCACTTCCTTTTGGTAATACTAACAGATTCTCTTCCATACTTTTCTTTATTTCTTTCTTTCTAATTATTATTATTACTACTAACAATCCAATCAAGAGGAAGAGTGTAATGTAAGAAATATATGAGTCTGTATGAAATGCGCTGCCTCTCAATTATATAGCAGGGGGCAACATGGAATTGCGTCCATCGATGCCTCGATCTAGAGCCGTTGATATATAATTTTAAATACTCAACGGCTGATAACAAGTATTAGCAAGTTGTAGTTAGTTATTTTAACTCAATTATTCAATATATAATAAGTCAACGCAGAGGATCCATTCGTCCTAGTTATAAACAACTTATAACTTCATACCGCAATTTAGCTATCTCCATCCACGAGGAAACTTAACACGTATCCATGCTAAAACTCACCGAAGAATCGTAAGCTGTCATTTATATACATATATATATATATATATATATATATATATATATATATATATATTACCAATCGTTCTTCCGAGTCTGTCTTTACCGTTAGTTTTGATATAATTTTGCTTTAAAATTATTTTGAATTAAAAGAAATATGGTATAGTTTGATTCGATTCGATTTTTGTAATTTGAAAATTATACTAATGAGTATTATAAAATTTCTTAAAAAATTTATTATAGTTCGACAAAATTAATTAAATAATAACTAGTTCAACAATTAAATGTATAAATAGTTTATTTAGATCATGTTTGAATATCAGATTAGAAATTTTTTAAAAAACACCAGTGAATTGTATCTAAACAAGTCTTTAATGTTTCTACTTAAATAATAATCATTCAATTTCAATAATAATAATTTAAACTTAAAAATAAAAACAATACCTAATACTTTGTTTTCAAATTCTAAGGACTAAACTTAAAAAAAATAAAAACAACATTCATAATTCATAATAATTGCTTCTAACCATGAAAACTTAGAAAAGTAGACATCCAACAACAAAACAATAATTATAACAATAGTCTAAAACCATAAAAACTTGAAAATTAGATCTCCAATAACAAAATACTAGATCTCCAAAAACAATATTGTCGTTCCATGAGAGAGGAGAGAGTAAGAGATTATGTGTTAAGCATTTTAGTCTTACTTTTAGATTGACGGTAAGTGTTATCGTTTCACATACGTTTAAAACTATATTGTCATACATGTATATGACTAATACAAACTCTATATTAAACTAATGACTGTGGTTCAATTTGGTTTGATTTGATTTTTTTGTGTCAAATCTAAACTGAATCGAATCGTGTATTTTGAGAAAAACAAAAATCAAAACAAAACTTCTACCCCAAGCACACGCAATAGAGTCTCCATAATCTTTATTATGTTTTATTGCTCTTAAATTTCCAATAAAAAATTCGGGTACCAAACCGATGTTTTTCATTTTTTCTGCGGTTTGCAATTTTTTGGATCGATTTGCAGTTTTAGCCTCGATTTGGTTTCGGTTCTAAACACCCTTAGATCTAAATGATATTGAACCCAATCCTCTTAAGCAAATACTTATATTTAAATATTGTGGATAACAAAAACATGATTAGAAAAAGACACTTCAGTAAAGAAAAAAAAAGGTAGATTAAGGGACCATCGTGTATCGAGGAAGGCTGCATAGATAAAAAAAAAAAAGAAAAAAAAGTATGATAATGAGCAATGAGTAGGTAAATGCTAATTTGATAATGAAATATAATTTTAACTTTTATAAATATGTTTTTTATGTCTTTTAAACTTTTATTTTATTTTTACTTTTTGATTGTATTGCTTTCTAAAATGAATCTTGAGTATTCGGTGACTAGGTTCCTGAAGGGGAGGCTCTTGTTGCAGTCCTCGAATGTTGGGAGATTTGTATAGTCTTTGTGTTTCGTAGTCGGAGGAGGATGTGTGTGTACCTACGAAATCTCAAACATTCTAATTAGAATTAAGTAGAGTAACACTCGGATATTTGGATTATGCGTACCTGGTTGATATGGTAATTGGTAAGGTGAGTAGGTTAAGGAGAGGTCAATGCCCTTTCCCTCATCCATGTATAGGATGATACGAGTGAGTTCATGTTGCAACGAATGCATGTGATGTGCGAGCCTCACGCCGCGTAAAGAGTGGTGTGACTAACCATGATCTGTAAACATGCATCGCAACAATTATTCTCGTGATAGAGTTGAGTATGTAGTTGGCAAGGAAAGTTAACGGATTAGCTGGTTAATTAAAGGGTTAGGTGCTTGGTCTTGTTATTTCTTTCATTACTAATCTTATCATTATTAAATAAGTGAAGCCATTAGTTTATAATTTATCAATTCCATCATAGCTAAATTATTAATAGTTAAACATATATTTATATCATATACTATTAAATGATTTATATAATACTATAAGAACACAAATTACAAGTTTATTTCATAAATAAAATAAAATTGAAAGAATGGAAAACGATGAAAAGAAAAAAAATCTGCACGTTTCTCGTGTTACAATTTGAAAGAAAGTATTGCATGCTTACACGATATAAATTATGAAAAATAATAATAATAAAATTCACGACCGAGACAACTCAGACTAACAATAATTTCTCCTTCCAATTCCATCAAAAGCATGTCGCCATATTAAAAAAAAAAATGTCGCCATGTGGGTTTGCTGCCGCGCACGGGTATCACGTATGAGTAAAAAATATTTTATTAATAATAAATAAAATACTTGTCTACCAAATAAGTTTGGTTCCACGTATGAGTTAATTAATTATAAAATTTTATTCAGCAAAAAAGAAAAATTAATCATATATTTGTATAGTAGGGAATGGCCATTATAATACCCAATTGTATCCATACCAACATAATATTTGTATTATATTTAAAATTTAATTACAATTTTGACCTCCTTTAATTTTTTTAAGAAAATTACACTAATAATATGTAATTTGTGTATTCAAGATTTCGTACCATTGATTTTTTTTTTTTTAAAAATGTGAGTATGAGAACATATATTATACTATCCTATTTAAACCATATCCAATACCAATTACTCTCGCTTATAAAATAAAACAAAAATAAAAACAATTACCTTCCCATTGAACCGGTTGTTTCTTTCCGCTTGTTTTAATTTTTTTCCTTGATCTTGAAAGTTGAAACCCTGGAAGCTCTAGAAAGCAGAGCCCGTCTAATGTTTTTTCTGTTGGTCTACCGTCCTAATCAACTATTACAGGACTTTCAATTCATGACATTTTGGGCCTCATATATTGGCGATCCATACTTGGTAAAGGTCTTGGGCTAGCGTTTGAATTTGATTGAGCTCTTGTCCACTAGGCATGCGATTGGAGTCTTTTGAGTTGTCCTCACCAATTTGACATTGCCATAGAATAAGGAAAATGTTAAATGGTGATTTTGATTTCTTGAAGAGTGATAGTTTATCAACACCCCAACGGAACAAATACCAAATTGACATTCATTATTTCCTTATATATGTTTCTTCTCATTACATTGCATCATTGATCACATGCATCATCTTTTTTATTTCTTTCTCTCTAGGCATAGATTAGACTAATATACCAATATGGCCGAATGCTTGAATATTCCTTGGTTCACCAAATATCAAAACCATCTCAGCCCATACTGAAGGTACTCTCAATAGGCTGAGAACATCTCAGCCCATATAGACTTGGTCCATTTAAGAATCACACATTAACACAAACTAAGAACAAGTATACCGTACACATTCACAATAACATTAATGAACTCAAAAGTCTAAATATCATATCTTAGACACTAATTATGTTTTCAAATAATCTAAATTATATAAATTAAATAATTTTGAGTTTTTATCTTGAGTTGAAGATTATCTGTGTTTACGTTCAAAAAAAATAAAAATAAAGATAGACAACAGTTTCAAGAAAAGATATGTACGAATAGAAGTGTTTCTGAGTATGATTTCACATGTGTTGTTTTCCCCTAATACTTATTTTAATTAAGAACTCTCAGTTATCAATTAATTGTCTAATACCTCTTATTTTTATTATCAGCCTATGTTACTCTTCCCTCTAAATCAATCCTGCATTGGTCATTTGGGATTTAATTTAGGGTTAAAGATGAATAAAAGAGTAGTTTGTAAAAAGGAAATTCATGCACCGCTAGAAAAAGCGTTTTTTAACATTGGTTATTTTGGACATTCAACATCGATTTTGAATCGATGTTGAAATGACAATAGTTAAAAATAGGTCATTTTTAACATTGGTTATAAAAGCTTATGTTAAAATCCACTATAGGTCAGTTAATTACGAAAAGGTGGTCACAAACATGCAATTAATTAATAATCATAGTGATTAATTTCAATATAAAAGTGAAAGCGATAGAAAGATACAATTAACTAAATAATATCAAAGAACTTTATTCAAAAGAAGAACTAGAGTACATGAATATAACTACCTCACGATTCAAGTTCTAAGGGGTTTATAGTCAATCATGACTATAAAATAACTAAACAACATACAATATTGTATTAGAAATAAAAGAAATAAAAAATTCTTACAGATTCAAACCACAATTGTTTTAGATGTAGTTCTCGTCTCAAAAACTCTTGTTCGTAAATAAAATAAAACATAAGTAGCCAAACGAGAGGTCTCCTCATTTCTTATTTATAATATTATGTGGAAATTCTTCTTCTATTTTTTCTTAATTAAAAACTCAATTATCTCTTAATCTTATTCATTAAATAAGATTTAAATATGGCATAAGATCTTTCAATCTTTAAGTGATAGGTGATGAAACTAGACCACACGCGTACAAAATCACTGGCATGCATATAAAATTACTACGGTTGTACAAAATTAGCATGACGGTGATCACCTAACTCAGTCCTTGAAGATCTTTAGCTTTTTTCTACATAAAATCTCTTAATCACTTTTTTTTTTTTTTTTTTTACAAACTTTAACTAAACTGTAAATTTTGCCAAATAAAATATATTAAAAGGCATGAGATCAAAGTTCACATTAAAAGACAGTCTATCAACTAATAATTATCCTAGTATGCCTACCAAAAAAATCAGATTACAGAGATAGTAATCACAAGGCTCATCACCCCGGGACCATTAAGTTATGTATACAAATGATTAGATTCTCGAGATAAAAACAACTTTTCACTTTCGGTCATTGTGTTTGCGTCTGTTTATCTCATTGGTTTGTTATTTAACTTGGATGTCAGAATATCTTTTCCAAGTATCTCTTACCCGTAGAGTACTTAACAAATTCAGAGCAAGGAAAGCCTTTTCTTGGCATACAGAATCAGCATTCGGAGTAGGAGGAAAATTACCAAGGAACTCCTCTGTAGGTACAACTAGCAAGAAATATTAGTAACTCAAAACACATTATCTACATTTTCATCCATCAAGTTTTTTTTTCTTTTTCTCTCTCTAAATGTTGTTAGAAATTACTATATTTTAGAGCCCGTACTTAAATTTAAGCTTTACATATATATTCCTAAAAAGAATCACATATCTAATGTAATTTTGTAATAATTAATGGCGGGTATTTTTTAGCGTAGTTGCATTAATTAGTAACTTTCCATGGCGTGTCTGACCAAATTAACCAACCGTGGCATTTGCAAGGCATTACAAGGAAAGAGATACGGATCATTCAGTTGGAAGAGTGTCCTTCAAGTCAGTTGAGAGTGCCCTTTACAGGGGACAAAGACACACAGGTTCGTGGCAATTGTGGTAGTATAAGCCAAGTGGGTGGCCTCGAAGTTGTTTTTAACGTTTTATGGAAGAATTGGTTGGAAACCCATTACAGCAAGCAAATCAGTTGTTTAGCTGACACTGAAATAAAAGATGATATTATATTGAAACTGTAAAGTTGATCTTACATCACTGGTCCCTCTATTCTGAGAAATGGTCCCCAACAGGATCCTTTGGCTGAAAGATCAATGTCTTTGAGTGTATGAATCGTTTACTAACAAATGCATTTACAAGGGGTTAAAGACAATGAGGTTTGTGACACATGATCAAGAAATTGGAAAGGAAATGTGTTAAAGAAGAAAAAATAGTCTCTCTAGTGAACTCCCTTTGGTTCTCCATATAGATGTCGACACTTAATAATTAAACTGAATAGATTTTAGGTTTGAAAATGTATGGCTTATGTGTGAAGCAACATGGGGTCACCAGTTGACATATTTAAAGTTTGATTCTTGACAATCTATGATTTTCCTAATTAAATTAAATTAATAATGGGTCTGATACAAATGAGGAACCAATTATATTAAGCCAACTACATACAGAGCTACTGCTCTAAAATATATACAAGGTAAATGCGTGTCCTTATAGAAGCATCGTGAAACTTTGGTTAATATATACAAATAAGATGTATAAATATTTCATATTTGCACATTTTAGCCAACTTTTGAAACACTTAGTTTGTACTAAGCGATAACCTTTTACTCTGTACGTATTGGCTTTAAAGTGTAAGATCCTATACCATGGCCAAGAAAATTTGCAACAAAACAGGGTGCATGAGGACAAATCTCCAACAAACGCCATTGAAGGTTTCTCAACCGTGCAAAGAATGTCTTAAGGGTTAAAAAGAAGTTAAATTGGGCGTTTGCTGCACCAAATTCTCCTTCACGTCTCCAACTGCACCACCCTCCGAGTCAAAGGAGTCACATCCTTTATGTCCTTTTCAGGCATTTAGCTATATGTATTCTGTACCAGTACATTTGATTTGTCCTGACTTTTAACCTCGAGGCTCTTTCACTCATAGTTTATTATCCATATAGCTATAACTATTTTCAACAACTTGCGTAGATTTTTTTGTTTACCTGTTTAGATATTCAGATAAAGTTGTGTATCATGTGCCTATAATATTTTACGTGCCAATTTGACCTAGACACACATGCATATATATGTGATTTGGTGTGCGATTGAGTGTCTTCTGATATGGTGAATGGTGATGATTACATTATAAATGTATTTTAACCAGAAGATTAAAACTAATCAAGAAATGCCGATCTTACATATTTCATAATATCTTTTTTATATATAAAAAATGGAATAATTTTCTTTCTTTAATTAATTCAATTATTTAAAATACAAGACATGAATTATAAGCGTACAGTTTTAACTTTTGTGCGTAATGCTTTTCACTCCTTTTTCATTGTCTTATTTTCTTCTTCTTTTTTCGTCGTCTTATTTTCTTTCTTGCTTCTTCTTGTAATTTTATTTTATTTCCACATCACAAGAAGAACAAATATTTGAATTTCAAAATTTGGAAGAAAAAAAAGGTTTATACCGCGCTCATCACGAGCGCTAATTGTTTATGCACGTGTATATAGATACACAGTACACTCATGTAGAAATATATAGATGCATAATTAATGAGTTAGAATTAGGATGTTATGGAACTCCATAATATATAATTTTTTTATATAGTTTTATTAGGTATTTTTAGGTTAGAATACTAAATATATACAAAATAGGATTCTGTCTGATAAAAGAATTAGTTTCTTACAAAATAACAAACCACACTTTAAAGAAAATAGTTTCGTGTGGAATATATATATATATATATATATATATATATATATGTTAAAAAACAAAAAGAAATTAATATATTATATATAGTACTAAATAACAATTAGAGAGTATTTTACTGTTCTATTTATGTCTGTGTGCATGTATAGAACTTGTCCTAAGCATAGTAGTACAGTACATAGTTGGATTTACAACAATTATTATATAATTCCGAGATTGTTTTTCATGTTATTGTTGAGTGAGAATGATTCTTTAAGGGGCATGAAATCCAAGAAGAGAGGACGTGAGTATTTCGATACCATGCAAACCATGACGAAATAGGGAAACAGCCTCCTCTTTGCGTGCATGGGAGGGGTTCCTCCGACAAGCATTCAGTCGCCACGTGTTACGTAATCTAATTTGGCAGTTCGTCCTTTTAACGATACTTTAGTGCCATATTAATGGAAACTAAAAAAATGTTTAGTCCATAATTACCAAATTGTCCTGATTATTGCTTGGACAAATATTACAGTATATTCTATTCAGTATTCACTTTCAAAATTTACAGAGAGATGGGAAGCCTACCGAAGGAAACATTTATTGCTCTAAATAGCTATACTGATTAACAAGAAAAAATCATTTTATACTTCATATAGTACGTAACTGAAGTAATTGAATTTCCACACACAAAAAAAAAAAAACTGAAGCAATTGAGTTCGATCTTAACCAGGTCTAAAATCCTCTATAAAAAAAAAAAAAAAAAAACAGGTCTACAATAATCTCAACCATTTACCACGTACGTATAGGTAAAAACTAAAAAGATTGCGTATAAATTTATGTTTGCAAATAAATGAATAATGTATATTTACAGATGAATCGTAGAATACAATTAAATTAATTAGTAGTTCATTTAAATAATTCAATACAAAACAATACCAGCATTTGTAAGAAGTGATGAAATATGTATAAAGTCTCTCCCAGCATTTTTAATATTAGATTCTGAATTTTGTCTCTCCTGCAAAACAAACATTAAAGGATTAAGTTCAAGTTCTCAAATTCCTGCCACCTTATATATTAGTTAGATTAAATTATTAATACACCTTCCTAAGTTTTTAAAATTTGCATATAACTACTTTTTTTATGTTCAAGGTAACTTCCCATGAGAAGCACAATATGTAATATTTTTCAAATAATTATAGAAAGTTGGTGTAATATATGAAAAGTGTTTATGTAATATTTTTTTAAACAATTAAGAGATTAATATAAGCGTAGAAAAAAGTAAAAAACTGACGAATCTGTTAAGAGTTAGTGTAATTTATTCTGTATATTTATCATGCACCTATACTCTCTTTCATCTCTCTCACTCACTGTGTGTCAAACAACACACTTTCAGTGTCCATAAAACATTTTTTTGTCATTTATACATGACTATTTAATTAGTAAAATGGTACCGTCGTTTTTGAATTCATTGCTTGAAGGGCAATCTTGTCAAGGTACGAGACATTTTGTAGTTTCCACACTAACTAGATGTAAGTGTCAAATCTTTTATCGTCCTAATAAAGATTGCGAAATGTTATTTTAATCCAGATAATTAAGGACCAGAAGAAAGCAATGAGATTGCATATATAAATAGTATCTCCAGCCCCCAGTTTAATTTGGTGATAAGTGGTAAACAGAGGAAAGGATAATAGATTTTGATCTAGCTAGCAGCACACAATAATGGGAAGATCCCCATGCTGCGATGAGAATGGCCTTAAGAAAGGTCCCTGGACTCCCGAAGAAGATCAAAAGCTAGTCCAACACATTCAGAAACATGGCCATGGAAGTTGGAGAGCCCTCCCTAAGCTAGCTGGTTTGTGGATTAATCTCTAGTTTAATTAATTTATAGTTATATATAGTTCTCTCTTTTCAGCGTTTCCTCATTCATCTATTTTTCTTGCTATTTTTGCAGGTCTCAATAGATGTGGAAAAAGTTGTAGGCTAAGGTGGACTAACTATTTAAGGCCTGATATCAAGAGGGGGAAGTTTTCTCAAGAAGAGGAGCAAACAATTCTGCATCTCCATTCCATCCTTGGAAACAAGTACTTTCTTTGCCACAACTCCTTTTTCTACATTCAGTTTTTTCCTTGCAAATTTAACCTACTCAAATCTTATCTCCATAATCATTTGCACTGTTATGACTTCCTTCTTTTGTTTTTTAGGTTCCAGTTATGGTTTTATATTGTATATTGTTTTAATAATTATTACTAATTACTTTTATATGAACATAATTTCTTTAATAGATGGTCAGCAATAGCAACCCACCTTCCAGGCAGGACAGACAATGAGATAAAAAATTTCTGGAACACTCACTTAAAGAAAAAGCTGATTCAGATGGGTTTTGATCCAATGACTCACCAGCCTAGAACTGACCTTGTTTCCACCTTGCCTTATCTGCTAGCTTTGGCCAACATGACGGACCTCATGGACCATCAGACATTGGATGGACATGCTATAAGGTTGCAAGAAGAGGCAGTCCATCTGGCAAAGCTTCAATACCTTCATTATCTAATCCAATCCTCAAACTCCTTGAGCACCAACAAGTCCTATGACCAAAGTGCCACCACCAACATGGAACCTTCAGCTTTCAATTTGTTGAACTCAATCTCCAATGTGAAAGAGAATCCAGTCATGTTGCAACCAGCTGATGATACTCCTGCTGCCTCATTTTCTCATGGCATTGCTAGCTCTCAACTACTCCACCACCCAAACGTGCTACCTCATCACCTTTTCGACCCACAAGTCTCTTTCAGCTCTCAATCATGTTTGAATAGTGAGATGCGTCAAGGTACTAACTTTGCAATCATAAGTCAAGGGGATCACACGCTTGATCTTGACTCTTGCTGGATTATTCCATCTATTACTCCTCCAAATGCAATAGGGACCTCAGCTAATAATCCAGGAGATGCAAGCAGCAGCACTTCTAGCTATGCAGGAGGACCCTCTTCTTATTGGTCTGAACTACTTTTTGAGGACCCCATCTTTCATGAGCTATCTTAGTATTTAATTTGAAAGAGGTTCAATTATGGTGTGTGCATGTTATGCCTTGTTTGCTTCTTGCCACTTAATTAATTAGCCCATATATATGTTCTAGTATAGGTACATATAGATATATATATGCCCTTTTACTTATATACGTATTCACATATCAATACCTGTTTTGTACATAACTCCGGGACAGTTTCATCGCGAGCTAGTTGGAATGTCACTATGACAGTATCGTTTTCAGCAGTTATATATATATATATATATATATATATATATATATATATATATATATATATATATATATATAAAATTTCTTTGCTCAAATAAAATTTGCTTTTACGTTTTTTATTTTATATTTTTTTTTGTTTCATTTGTTAGTTTAATGTATGTTGAAGTGCTTGGTGAATAATTTTTGCTTCGAAGTAAATTATTTAAGGAAAAGAAGGGGAAAACTTAAACAATCCAAAAATGGTGTAGGGAGAGTATGAGATCCGAAGATCTAGACCGTAAGCTTACTTGCAGAAAAAGAATCATGAATTTGGTTTATGATTTAGAGACTATGGATATAAGTTAGTGATGTTTTTGAAAAAAATTTTATTGAAAAAATTCTATATTTTTAGTAAAAATTCTCTCCAAAACTCTATATACTTCACTTTGAATAACTAAACATATGTTTACCAAATTACCAAGCATGAATAGCCACTATATTATGGACTAGCTAACACTGTCCACGTTCATTACTAGTACTCCAGGCTCCAGGTGTGGAGCAAAAGCTAAATTTTTTACTATTAAATTAAAAACAAATTTTACGAATTGTTTCTCCAACTTACGGGACCAAAATTCAAGCTTGTTCTCAAAGCAGAATACGCAAAACGGATCTGAGGTCTCAATCTCTCGTAAATCAACAAACAAGTCCACGCTAGCTACGACCAATCAACAATTCATAACATAAAAGAGGTTGGCCAGTAATGCGGGTAGATAATAAGAAAATATCCTTATTTGGAGTGTAAATATGTTGTGTTCTGAGATAGTTCAATACAGATAGTACGTCTCCATCTAATAAATTAGTTCATTTTTTTTCAATGTCTGTTCTTCCTATATGTACGCAGAAAGGGTATAAAAGCATTAGGAATAGAATATTACAGAAATACATTATTATCTCTTAGTGTAATCTACAAAAGAAGCTTTTGTAAAATGCTTTTCTACTCTTTGTCATTTCCAGAGAAAATTGCATCCCCGTTGCTTTGAAAAATGTGTTAAGCCTAAAGAGCACCAGAAAAAAAAAAAAAAACACCTTGAGAAGATCTAAGCACCCCAAATATTATTTCGTAAGCAGCACCCTAACTTTCCACAGAGCAAGTGGGAGGTTTCATTTGGGGAGAAATTAATTAGACATTAATCAGTAAATTAATGATGGCTTATCCAAGTCACATTGGGAAATCTTTGAAAAATGCAGCAAAACCCGAAACCATCACAAAGGGAAATGGCTGCTTAAAAGGTAGTAAAACAAGTCCTTTATTAATTTTCATCGTGAGCAGTTAGATTTGATTCCTTTTCCATTTAGAAGTTGACTGCTAAGCCTTGAGGAAGAGAAATAAAAAATGTAGCTTAGATTACAAAGTCTTCGCAATGAAGCTGATGTCTAACAGATGTCAATGCACCATTAGTGGACTTGTAATTAAACTAATCGTACCTTTTTGGAGTGTGCCTTGTCAAAGGCACTTGAATAATTCGATTGGTTGAGGTCTAGTTTGGCATATGGTTGTCAAAGTAGCAAAGAAAATCACAATGTGGTTAGGTTTGTTCGCCTCCAATACTCTCCTAATTTTTAAGTGTAGGGAAAATTTTCACCACCTAATCCTACCCCATGCGTTGTGTACCACTTAAAGATTCTTATGTCATTGCAATTATGTTAATTTAAATAAATAAATAAATTAACGTCTAAACCCCTGCTGCTGTTTGATTAATGGGGATTATGGCATATACAAACATAGGCAATTATTGTATGATAAAAAAATAGTGGTAACACCTTGGAAGCGATGTCTGTCCTGCGAGTGGCAACATCAATGAAGAAAATGATGTAAAGAAGGTAGTTAGAACAATCATATTCATAATAAGCAGTCATTCTCGTAGTTATATAGTATTATACCAAACTTATAGATCATAGAGTATTTGGTTTTTTTTATTTTATTGGGATTTGTCATGAAAATTTCGTAAACAGTTTTTCTTGGAAGTGAAAAAATAAAATACTATATAATTAATTTGGTCCTTACATTATCAATTATCTATCTTTATATTATAAAAATTTAAATTTTCACTCTTAAATAAAATTATTTTTAATTTTAAGGTGAGTTATAAGATGATTTAGTGATTGTAAAAGAGACATAAGGATTAGAGTGATAAAAAGATTATGAGTTTGAGTCCTCACATATTAACATAACATAATTTTTAACATTTATCAATAAAAAAATAAAAATATTTTTAAAAATTATTTTTTTATTAACTCATGGGACTTCTCTTACACTAAGCAGTTAATTTTGTTTTTTAGTTATAATTTTGCATTCCTTTCACATATTCTTATTTAAATTTGATCTATATGACCGAAAGATATTGATAACGGCGTAATAGTAGCATTGGGCTGATATGGGAAGCGATGTTTAATCGTTAATTACTTCCTGCACCCATAAAATACTTTCTGCACCTCCATATTTTTAAATATTTCCAAATTGTCTTTAACTTCCTTGCTACATTCTTTCTCCTTTCTCCTTAGTTGAGTGCTCTTGACGTGCAGAAGGTGTGTGGTTCACATATATTTCCAGCGAAGTGGGTATGATAAGGGTATTTTTTTTATTTGCATATATTTATGGATCGATGAAACCGTAAGATACAAAGAAAAGAAATCCTTCCAGAAATGCATTTTCAGAATTATGTTAGTTAATATTGAAAATGTATTTTCAAAAGTATCGGAGATTTTTTTGCAGAGAATGTTTAAAGTTAACAACCTAAAAGTAATTGATTGTTTAATCTCATGACAAGGTTAAGTCCAAGGCAACTTAAAAGCAATTTGTGACTTTTACAGTTACAAATTATTTAAAAAAAAAATAGAAAATCATACTTTAAGACATGACTTATTATTTTTTGTAATTTGAAAAAATTTATCCATTTTAATAATTAATTTAAAAAATAAAACCATTTTGATGAAAAAGCTGCGACATTCTCTTGCCCGTCACCACTCACTCTATCTTTATCTCTAATAATTCATCTTTAATTTCATAATTTGCGTGTCTGGAAGGTGCACGTGGGAAAGGGATTAAGGTCTTTATTCTTCCTTGTTGTATATATAGCTTTGCAGAGATTGTTGTTGACTTGTTGGGACTTTGCCTTTGCCCTTGAGAAGACCAACATTGCATCCCATTCATCCATTATATACAGATCAACACCGTACGACCCAAGAAGGACCACATGGCATGTGCTACATTTGTTATCAGTAACCCTCCTCTAGCTATGTGAATGTTATCTTGTACACTGACACGTGGACATTTATTATGATTATATTTGTTAGGCACTTATGTTGTAGAATAAAGAAAATAGTAAAAAACAAATACTTGCATTATACGATAAATTTTCTTATCATTTGTATTATTTGATTAATAATCCACAACACAAAGCAAAATAATACAAAATTATTAAAATATCATTTTTAATATTAATTATCTATTTATTTATTTTTATTTGAGTTATATTGTCAATGTAATAT
The DNA here is from genome assembly GCA_007407185.1 of Glycine tomentella. Classification (NCBI taxonomy): domain Eukaryota; kingdom Viridiplantae; phylum Streptophyta; class Magnoliopsida; order Fabales; family Fabaceae; genus Glycine; species Glycine tomentella. Next base: position 283,921 of record PYAF01002533.1, read on the forward strand.
TTTTATATTTTATTTATTTGAATTCTATTATTCATACAATAAATTTGTATGAAATATTATTTATAACATTTTATGTTATCTATCTGTATCACGTTACATATTTTATCTTTTTTTTTTCATTTTCTTATCTCATGTTTACAAAAATGTTGTTACAAACTTACTATAGAAAATAACTTCTCTATATTCTTTTTTACTGGAAAATTTCTCTATCTTTTTATTTCCTCTGACTCTGAGTAAAATCGAGTCTGAAAACTGGTTAAGATAGTTGATATGTTTAGAATATGCATATAACTTACTGGGGGTGTACAATAATACGCATACTAAAGTAAAAAAAAAAAAATTACTAATTTATCATACTGAAACTAATTAATCATTTTTTAACTAAACAACTTAATTAAATGTTTAATTAATAAAATTTATCATAGCCTTATTTTGATATTCCTCATCGTAGTCGTGAAATTATTAAATTAGTTAAACTTATAATGCAAAGTTAAAAATGTTTAATGAATAAAATTTATCATTTACTTTACTCCAATTTAAAATTAAACTCAAAAATATGATTTTTATTTACTTCCTTATAGGTTAGTGACCCAACTTTTTAATATAAAAAAAATTAAAACTTTCAAATTAATGAAATATAAGGGAAAAGGATAAAATAAAAACAGTATAAATATATAGAAGAGATATCTTGCCCAATGATGCACAAATAGATTGTTGAGCAGCTACATGGTATCGATCATAACCTGAAGTGTACCTCTCTTTCTCTCTCTCTCTCTCTCTCAATATAGAAGAGATATCTTTTGTGAAGAAAGAGGTTAATGACTTCATTTTTTTTTTATCTTAGAATGCTTGAAAATAGACGACATCATATTTTGAATTATACTTTTCTCATCAAGGTGATATTGGTTTCATTAGAAAGTTGCTTCGAAAAAAAATGTTGAACTCATAATTTTAATTTGTAAGATAAAATCAACTTTTTATCTTAATGAAAAACAATCCAAAAATAGGATATCTAACCATGGTAGAAACTTTAATCCCACATCGGGGAAACTATAATTTCTTGTATTATATATCTCCTTTTTAGACATAATTATTAAATTTGGTTTTGACTTATTGGGTTGACTCGTTGGCACGAGAATCAAACACTCAATTAGTCTGGATAGATTTCACATATGATTCAGTATGAACGAGTCTCGAATCGATGATCCAATTGCACTCGGTGGATCATGTGATTTTAGTTTTTTTTTTTTTGCATTTGAACAACATCACCCATATTATAAATTCTAAATTAATGTTGTTTATATATATCATATTCTAAAAAAAATATGTTACATGTTCAAAATTTTAAATAAATTAATAACTATATTTTTAAATACGTTGAACTTTAATAAATTTTAAGTATACAATTTTATATATTATTAAATCATTTAATTTTTTTAATATAGATCGGATTGGATGATGTAAGTCAACTAATAATTTATTAAATTGATTTCTAACTTAATAATTTAATATCTTAATCAAATCAATTATCGATACAAATATGATAACATTGCTTAAAAACTATGAGAAGTCTCCCAAATGCACAAATCAGTAATTACTCTTATAAAAATCATTTCCTTCCCTGTATAAAGAGAAAACAACCAAATAATGACCTACATCCAAAAAACACAAGTCTAGTACGGAGCATGGATTGTGATCGTTTATATTTATTTTTTATTTTTATTTATTTTTGCTAAAGGCGAATGCCCTGTTTTGTATACACACTTATCAAGAATTGTGGCTTTTAGGTAGCTCGACTTATCTCTTTCTATATTCCATATTTTATTCATGGCCATAACTTTCAGGTGGGTATTCGTTAATATATATCTGTACAAACTTCTGTTGTCATGTTTTACTAAGATTAATAGATCTACTATTGTTAAAAACTGTTTTAGTAGAATTGGTTTTCCCTCCTCTTAAAGGTATGTTGCCTTGACTATGCGATCGTTTTTATATCAATAATTTTGAGTGAAGCCTCGACATAGCTTTTTCCATGCATATCTTACTATCTTAGAGTTATTAGTAAAATTTAATGGTTCATTATTGGTCCTTAATTTCGTTAATTATAGTTGATTAATCTTAAAGCGTGCATCTCCCAATTGCCTAAGAACGAATATGGAGTAAGTGTCACTGAATGGCCAACACTTTTCCGAACCCACCTGATAGGCTTCAAAGCTGGAACAAAACTTAATTAATTAAAATACACAAGGAAAGCTAATATGCTTGTAATTAACTATCTAAGGTTAATCATGGTTATATATAGGAACTATCTTTCTAACTAACTAGAGTTGCGTACGTATTAGGACGAGCATTTTTTTAAAACAAGATTATATTTGGTAAGTTATTTTAATTATTTTTTAATTTTTTATTAGTTGAAAAGTTTGTTAAATTGTTTGGTAAATAATTTTTTTTAAGTAGTTTTTAGTATTTTTTTAGTAATTTTTAATGTTTTTAAACACTATTTAAAGTAATATTTTTTAAAACACTAATTTTTAACTTTTTATATTTTATTTCATTTTCATCCTTAAAATATTTATTTAATTTTTTAGAATTTTTTTTAATATGTCATTATAAATTTTTAAACTATTTTAACAATTAATTTATCAAACATTTATTATTTAATAAATTAATTTTTTTAACTTTTAATTAAGCATTGACTTTTTATCTTCTAACTAGATTTATTCAACATATACTAAAATAAGTGAAATTTGATAGTGTCTAATTAATATGAATAATATATCATATTGGATATCGTACTTAAAGCAAAATGTTAATATTGTTGAAACTGGTTTCCTTCCTAGAGAACAAATACTTTGCCTGCCGCGTCGTTGTCGCTCTCTCCTGTATTGCATCAAATCACATATATGCAACAAAACCATTCTGCAACCACCATCTCATTATTGATTGTTATAGATAGTCATTTCTTATCTGCATCTCACTAATTTCCAGTTTTTTACGACGCACATACGACGACGGTTATAGGGAAACCGTCTTAGTTTGATATCATGATACAAGATGCTGTCTCACATTTGTACTACCTACGTCTTCAATCAATCGTATTTTACAATATGGGTTATTATTAATTTACTAGTATTTTTTTTTCTCCCTCAGTTTTAACTTCATTTTTTTATTTCTCCTTATTTCTTGTCACATTTTTTATTGTAGTTTTTTTTTGTTAAAAATTATTTATAATAGATATATAACTATAATTTTCTTTCTGTTCTTTTATCGTTTATCTTTTATTTCCATCTTTCTTCTTTCTATTCATACAATCTAAACAAGAATATGTGAGTTCAAACTTCAAATTTTTTCCTTTTTACAACATTAAGCAATAGTATTTTACTATCGTTTCTTTGGCTGTGTTGTATAGTTTCACTGAATGGTAGACATGCAGAGGCAGTAGGAAATGAATTTTCCTCTTACAGTTTTATCCAAAAAAAACCTTTTACAACCACGCTAGAGGGCAAGAGGCCCCCTCCATCATGGCTTCTTCTTACTGACACCTTGCGTAGTATGGAGGATCAGCTTATTTGTAGACAGACCATATATGATATATGCATGATAGCTTCTATTAATGGCCATACACAGCACTCGTAGCAGTAGTATCTAGTACATAATATGCGTGGATGGATTTGACAAATTTGAAAATAATAGATTCCCTTTTAGGGGACAAAATTAAATATAAACGCTGATTAAATAGAAGAAGAAGAAAAACTAGGCTTTCTTAATTCATAATTTAATATATATTACTAGTATTATTAACTTTTTTTAACATGTTATTACTTAATACTTAAAAAACACCATAGTTGAAGGTTATAGCCCTCTCTCTATATTAATATTTACACACAAAAATATCTTATATAAGGATGAAAAAATTAGATTCAAATTATATAATTATACATGAACCGTTGAGATTTAACATTAAAAAATCACATGATCAATATTTTAAATTTTTTAAAGTGGTCATATGATATTAAATCTTAATAATTTATATTTAATTATACCATTTATATTTAATTATATCATTCTCATAAAATAGTTTTCTCTCATATGATATATTTTCTATCTATCTACATAATCAATTATATTTTTAATTTGAATATGATTACATTCAATCGCTATTGCACCACAAATTCAACCAGTATTTTTTTAATGTGTGTATAATAATTATAATAAGAATAAAATCTATAATCTCGTACATACTACTTTAACCCCACCATTAAGACAACTTTCCTGAATCTAATTTAATCGATTTATTAAATTATAGTTTGACAGTGTCGTTAATTTAATTTCCGTTTCAGTTTTGAAAATATCAGTGAAGGGATAGATATCATTAACATATGTTTTGATCATTATCAATCAATATTAGTCGTATCTGATTCTAAGGTCATTTTCCATTTTTCTAGTTGAGGTCTAAGGTCGTCTTCTTTAATTTATTTTTCTCTTCCATTTTAATTAACAACGATGGTGGAGTTTTTCCTTTATACCTCAAGTTGGTACTTTGAAATTTGAATATAAAGCTAGGGACAAGGGATTAGGGTGTTAGGAAGGAACAACAGAACAAGTCGACAAGACTCACAGACATCACTTACCAGATATGGATAAGCCGACTACTCGGTTTAGGCCTTTTCCCCCTTCCATTGGGCCTTTGTTCCTCTTAACTCAGATTCCATTCACACGCACACACACCCAAAATATATGTCACTACCAACTTTGTATTTGGTGTCTTTCAAATTTGACAATTCCTCTTCAAATTTTTTTGCGGACAATTCTAATTTGAAAACTACCTTTTAATAAAAAAATAAACGTTAAAATTATTTATCTTACATAACAGAAAATTATCAGAATTAATTACTATCCTAAAAATATTACATTTACTATATCCTAAAATATGTTGATTAATTAAGTTTCATGTTTATCTTATTAAGTGTGAATTTAGTATCATAGACCCACTTTTTTTTAAAAGGAAAACACGAGCAAGTTCTTTGTGTAAAAAAAGAAAAATAAAATTATATATATATATATATATATATATTAGCAAGTTATAACTCTAATCATTTTAAAATACATCCACTTAGTAACTTACTAACCTATTTCTTCTAAAAACTTACATCTTCTTAAAATAACTAAGTATATGTTAGCAAATGTTTATACAATTTGTTA
>PYAF01002533.1:292612-308350 GCA_007407185.1 Glycine tomentella
GCTCTACAAAGAGGTGACCAAGATGTTGTAAATGCAATGTCAATGGTTGATGTCGCGAAGATGAACTTGCAACATATGAGAGAAAATGGGTGGGAATCTTTGATTGATAAGGTCACTTCATTTATGCTTAAGCATGACATGGAAAGTGAGATCCCTAATATGGAAGAAAAATATATTGTGCCCGGGAGAAGGAAATTTCATGGTAGTGCACAACCGCCAACAAACTTTCACCACTTCCGAGTTGAAGTTTTTTTAAGTGTCATTGATCTATAATTGCAAGAATTGGAAAGTCGATTTGATGAAAAAAGTAAGGAATTACTCATTTGTATGTCTTCCTTTAATCCCACTAATCGGTTTTCTTCCTTTGATGTTGGCAAATTAGTTCGACTTGCTGAATTTTATCCTCATGAATTTCCCAGCACTGAAATGCTTTTCTTGGAACATTCACTTCGGAATTTCATTGTAGATGTTCAAAATGATGATAGATTTTAAGAAGTTAAGAACCTTAATGAGCTTTCAGTGAAACTTGTTGAGACTCAAAAGCATGTAACTCATTTAAGGGCCTAAAGTTAGCACTGATTCTTCCCGTGACAACGACAAGTGTGGAGAGAGCATTCTCAAAAATGACTCTAATAAAGAGTAAGTTGCGTAGTACTATGGGAGATCAACTGCTAAATGATTATTTAGTTACTAATATAGAGAAAGATTTGTTTTTGAAAGTTAAAATTGATGACATTGTAAACCGTTTCCAAAATATGAGAACTCGACGGGAACAATTGTAAAAAGTTTAGTTATTTTTTTTAGATTTTTCATGATAAATAAAATTTTGAGTGCATGATTTATTACATTGTGATAAAAAAATTTATTTCATTATTATTGTATGTTCTTTTCGATGTTCAGTACCCCCCATGCTCAAAATCCTGGATCCGCCACTGTGTACATGTGTTATATTTTAATTTAATATTAAATGATATCATAATCATGATAAATTACAAATACGGTACACACAAATGGAATAATCATCATTCATTATAAAAAATATATACTGAATTCTGATTTAGTCAAAGTAAGAAAAAGTTTTTTTATAAAAAAAATTCAATAAAAAATTTATTTCCATGCTTTGATACGGCAGAAAAAACATATATTACAGACAGTTAATTGAATATAACATTAAATTATAGAATTAAACAACATTAAAAATGAAATTTTTTCCAAAAATATTGGCTCAGCGCATTTTATTGTTTTGGGGACATAAGTGGAAAAAATCAAGTGTCTTCTTCGTCTTGTCTAGAATAAAAAAAGCGCATGCATAAATATTAGATTTTGATGCAGAAATAGTAGTACAAAGTATTTTTTATTTCTTTAACTTCATATTAAAAGAAAGATCAACAAATAATCATGTTCATTAACTACGTGATGAAAATTTTGATTTGCATATTTATGTGTGAAAAAGTTTACATGATAAAAAAAAATATTGATTAGCATATTTATGTGTGTGAAAAAGTATTACAAGAAATCAATTTCTTAAATAGATGCTTGATTAGTCTTTAACTGTATCAAAATACTGAAAAAAAATAAGTACGTAGCAAAACAAAATAATTGAATATAGTAGCTTAATGTCATGATATTTGCAATTAATTGCAATGTTCCTGTTAGCTTTCGAATTAAATATACTACCTCATTAATTTAAGGAACGTGTGGCAAATGATAATATAGCTCTCTAATCCATACTGAATCACCGTGAGTTTGACAGGTTCTGACCTTTGAGTCCTGTGTTGTGAAATGGAGAACTCACGCATGAAAACATGAAAATTAAGTTCGAGAGAGCTTAAGGTGAGGGAGTTGTGTGATTTTTCCGATAATATCCCACGCGAGTCACAACACACAACTTGTGTAGAAATGCAAGAAAGGAGAGACGTGGAAGATGGATTTGTTTTATTTATCGCATAGTGCATAGGATAAGAGAAAAAACCTAAAAATCTAGAGAACAAAACTTGTGGCTACAATTTGCCTATCAATTCATTGTATCTTTTCCTCAGTTAACTAGTCCTATTCACTTCCTCTCTTCCTTCCTTGTTCCTTCTAAACTATCCTTCTCATAGTGTGTCCATTCTGTCAAAGCCTTTGGGCTTTTTCGTACAACTAGGTAGTGAAAGCAACAATATACGAATTTTTATTGGAAAATACTAATAATTTCCACCAAAAACACCAATATTGGGAGAAAGAAATACAACCAAAATTTAAAAAGTCATCAACTCAATAATCAACTGTGCGTTCACCTATTTATGGCTTAAAATCTCCCGTTAAACAAGTTAGAAAGAAAAGCCAAGACAAGAAAGAAAGAAAGAAAGAAAGAAAGAAAGAAAAGGTAGAAAAGAAGAGAGAGAGAACTGAAACAAAAAAGATAAGACTAATTAACAACATTTTTGGTTTGGTTTTTCTTCAACTCGCAGGAGACACGAAGTAAAGAGACAAGTTACATCACATGGTTAAAACTTATTAAAGAGTTTTGTGTTTGTGTGTGTGTGTGTGTGTGTGTGAAAGTAGTTTAAGGTTGTGGGGGTGGTTGAAGTTTTAAGCGTAGAGATGTCAGGTGGTGGATGCAGCAGCATAGTGTGGTTCAGAAGAGATCTGAGGATAGAAGACAATCCAGCACTGACAGCAGGAGTGAGAGCTGGTGCTGTTGTTGCAGTTTTCATATGGGCACCTGAAGAAGAAGGACAATTCTACCCTGGCAGGGTCTCTAGATGGTGGCTCAAGAACAGTTTGGCTCATCTTGATTCCTCTCTCAGGAATCTTGGCACTCCTCTCATCACTAAGCGATCCACTGATACTCTTTCTTCTCTACTTGAGGTTGTTAAGTCCACTGGAGCCACTCAACTCTTTTTTAATCATTTATATGGTCAGTTTTCTATTATTACCTACTTTCAATATATTATTTTTCATTTTTGTTTCCTATGATAAAAAGTTCTACTTTTTTATTTCAACACTGCAAATAGGATGCCTAGATTTTGGGAAGTTTATTGGTTAGTTGTAATTTGTAAAACATCATTTTGGATTGTTGGATTCTATATATTATATCAATTGGGATTATTTCTTTATGGGGTGACGTTGTACGGAACACATCACATAAGCATTTTTTGCTTGATTTATTTGCCCCCACTTACATGGTTGTCTGTGATTGATCCTCCGTACAATTCACTTTGCTATTTATATTCATCTTTTGTAGTTTGCTTCTTAACAATCTAAAAAATACATTTTCTACTTCATGGTGATGTTTTTACTTCCTTCAATTCTTGTTTGTGAAAGTTTACTTGACATCTTTCTATGTTGCAGATCCTCTGTCACTTGTCAGGGATCATCGAGCAAAGGAGGTTCTGACTGCTCAGGGCATAACAGTACGTTCCTTCAACGCGGACTTACTATATGAACCATGGGATGTGAATGATGCACATGGCCGACCATTCACAACTTTTGCTGCTTTTTGGGAAAGATGTCTTAGCATGCCTTATGACCCTGAGTCACCTCTTCTCCCACCTAAAAGGATAATTCCAGGTCTATTTTTGTTCACTTCTTTCCATTGCCTCGGCTTTCTTTTAATTTTAATCTAGACTAGTTGCCAATTGCATAATGTTCAATTTATGCTTTCTATTCGTTACTGAACAATGATCTAAATTGGAGAAGAAACAAAACTATGTACTCTTTGAATGCCACTTGCTAAGTTGCTATTTAACATAACAGAAAGGTGACAACTATAGGCATAATATTTAACAATGTGGAGTTCATTTTAGATGCACAAATTTATAGTCACATGTGCCTAATTTACTAATAGGAGTTCAGATATAGATATTCAAGAAGAATTTATTTGAAGTGTTCAAATTTTGCTTCTGATATCATAATTTCCCTAGTCTGCAACACCTGTGAGGCATTGCTCGTTTTCCTTCCTAATCAGGCTTTACTACAATTTGCCCTTATTGACAACTCTTGTCATATTTCAGGTGATGCATCGAGGTGCCCTTGTGATTCATTGCTGTTTGAAGATGAATTAGAGACGGCAAGCAATGCACTTCTTGCTCGAGCATGGTCACCCGGGTGGAGCAATGCTAACAAGGCATTGACAACATTCATAAATGGTCCACTGATTGAGTACTCAAAAAACCGCAGGAAAGCAGACAGTGCCACTACCTCACTTCTCTCACCCCATTTGCACTTTGGTGAGTTGAGTGTCAAGAAGGTCTTCCATCTAGTCCGCATCAAACAAGTTTTGTGGGCCAACGAAGGAAACAAAGCTGGTGAAGAGAGCGTGAACTTGTTCCTCAAATCTATAGGTCTTAGAGAATATTCAAGGTACATAAGTTTCAACCATCCCTACAGTCATGAAAGGCCTCTTCTAGGCCACCTTAAGTTCTTTCCTTGGGTTGTAAATGAAGGCTATTTTAAGGCATGGAGACAAGGCAGAACTGGGTACCCTTTGGTGGATGCTGGGATGAGGGAGTTGTGGGCCACAGGTTGGCTGCATGATCGAATACGTGTTGTAGTGTCTAGTTTCTTTGTGAAGGTTCTGCAGCTTCCTTGGAGATGGGGAATGAAGTATTTCTGGGATACTCTTTTGGATGCAGATCTTGAGAGTGATGCTCTTGGTTGGCAGTACATATCTGGTAGTCTCCCTGATGGTCGTGAAATTGACCGAATAGATAATCCCCAGGTGCTGTTATTTTTGTGTAAAAGCTACATAATTCGTTTCTGTGCTGACCTTTTGGATTTGTGATCATCTATTTGCATGTGCATGTACCATTATACACTGTCTTCTTTTACTTTTTCTCAACTTTTTCCTATTGAAATATACATTCTCTCTTTTTACTTGTGACTTTGTTCTGATATATGATCGATCATAAGTTCATAACTATTACAAAATTGATGAGGTTTTTTTTTTTTTCTTGAAATTTAATTTTGTTTAGATTGCTACCTGCCCTTGTTCCTCCAACTATAGGGTCAATAGGATTGAATTTTGAGTTTGTGGTTATTGACATTGGTTTTGAGGTTGAGTTATGTCCTACTAATATCAGCAATTTGAAGGCTGAAAACCGATAGACTTCCTAGTAATAGATACACTCATTTCAATTGTTGGATTTTGTAGTTTGAGGGCTACAAATTCGACCCAAATGGAGAATATGTGCGACGCTGGCTTCCAGAACTTTCAAGATTACCAACTGAGTGGATACATCATCCTTGGAATGCACCAGAGTCAGTGCTACAAGCTGCTGGAATTGAGCTAGGATCGAACTATCCTCTTCCAATTGTGGGAATAGATGCAGCAAAAAACAGATTACTAGAAGCACTATCAGAAATGTGGCAACAAGAGGCAGCTTCAAGAGCTGCAATGGAAAATGGAACCGAGGAAGGACTTGGAGACTCTTCTGAATCAGTTTCTGCTGCTTTTCCTCAAGACACGCGAATGGAGGAAACTCATGAACCTGTTAGGAACAATTCCCTTCCCATTGCTCGGCGCTACCTAGATCAGATGGTTCCAAGCATCACTTCTTCCTTGTTGAGAGTGGAAGAGGAAGAAATGTCTTCTGATCTTCGAAACACAGCAGAAGAGAGCAGCAGAGCTGAAGTGCCAGTAACTCCAAATGCACAACAAAATGCAGGAGTTACATTGAACGAACGGATGTTGCAGACCACTAATAGGAATACACAAACACAATACAATTTTACGATGGACCTGAGAAATGTAGCTGAAGATTCTGCAGTAGAATCTTCAAGTGGTACCAGGAGAGAAAGGGATGGAGGTGTAGTTCCAGTATGGTCTCCACCAGCTTCCAGTTACCCAGAACAATTTGTAGGAGATGAAAATGGTATAACAAGCAGTTCAACTTTCTTGCAAAGGCATCCTCAATCTCACCAAATGCTGAATTGGAAGCAGCTACCTCAAACTGGGTAAGATTTCCCAAACAAATGAAAGCATTGATGACTTTTTATATATACTATTACTGCCTGTTCTGAACATTTCAGTAACATCGAATGAGTTGTCGATGCTCTGCTTTTATTTTTAAGAGTAAATGACCATTGTGGTATGTGTAAACCAATGAGGTAATGACAATTTAATCCTTAAAATAATGAATTTTTTTAATTTAGTTCGTAAATATGTAAAAAGTGCAACAATTACATCATATCATATGACTTGATATCAAATTGGTTTTCAAAAAGTATAACTTAATGTCAAATTGATTTTTGAACATTACATTTTAATGACAAATGGTCTCACAAAACACACTTTTTACACTACAAGGACTATATCAGAATTTTTATTCTTTTGGGACTAAATTGTCACTGGTTTATACATTCAGGACCAAAATGGTTATTTATTCTTAATTTAATTATTGTGACCACTTTTTATATTGGTTAAATTTCAATTTTGGTCCCTTAGTTTCTCAAATCTATGATTTTAATTTTAGTCCTTATGCATTTTAATTGTAACATTTGGTCCTCTTAGTTTTATAAATTGGTGATTTTGATTCTCCTGATAAATTATTAACAAATAATTCTGATTAATTGAGTTACTAAGTTAATTATTAATTAATCAAAACCATTAAAATTTAATAAAAAATACTAATCTTAATTAACAGAGGTTCGTCATTAGAGAAACCAAATGTTACAATTAAAAATTAAGAGACCAAAATCATGGATTTGAAAAACTATGAGACCAAAATTGTAATTTAACCCTTTTATATTTTGTTGGCTCCTTGTTATCTTATAACTGTTAAATTTTGATCACAGGTAATTCATATCTAAAGCAATTAGACTAGATGCAGGGAGGTGGAAATTACACTACCACTTTTCTGTTGAGAGAAAGTGGGGTGTTGATGCCACATTGGACATACATGCTTTAAATTCCTACTCTTTTATCACTGACCTCCAATGTGTATGGAAATTTCAATTCATACGGAAGTTCGTATGCAGTACCTTTTGCTTTCTTGTACAATATTTGCAACTTGCTGTATAGTATAGTTTGTGTAGTGAGGGAGAAAGAGCCACCATAGGATCTTTGGTCTACTACTAAACTCAGATTTGTGCTTTCACTTAAGGCAGATATATTAATTATGATCCGAGCTTTATTTACATTTCCTGTGCTCTACATCTCTGTTGATCACTGTAAAATGAACCTCATCTTGTTGGTCTCATTTCTGAAACTCCTGCAGCATATTGATCTACACTGCTAAAAGACCTCATCTTGTTGATTTTTTTTCAGCTATGATAACTGCTGTTAAAGAATGTGGACTACTAGACTTCGTAACTGCTAATTTTTAGAAACATTCATCTAATGAATTTTTCAAACAGCATTGTTCATTATTTTTTTTTTTTTTAACTGTTGCTAAAAGAACCCCCTCCTCCTTCCCTGGTGATGCTTTGAAGCACGGTCAGATTACTTACTATTAGGTTTAGTAGAGATCCTCAAAGAGATTAGTGGACGTTTTATCTTTTGATGGGTAACTAAGGCCAATCATAGTGCAGTATTAAGTTTTATATGTTTTGAGTACCTTGTGAATTTGGCTCCTCTAAATTGCATATAAAGTGCAAATATAATGATTAATTACAAAAAGTGAACTACTGAGATTGCATAAAATATATGCACACTATAAATTGTGGGGTAAACTCCTTTCAAGGTACGTGGAATGTGATTTGTTAAGGAAAATTTTTTGCATTCTTAAATTGCACCTTGATATATAAGCTTCGTTCTTTCCATTTGCTAGCGGTAAGTGCTATGATGAAAATCATGATAGGATGACCGTGGAGTGGAGGCGCTTTATTTAACCAGCTATGATGAGTTGAAATCGAACAAGAATGTTCATTGCAGCTAGTCAGCTACAGTGACCTTGGCGCCGTCGATCTCGAAGGCGACAAGGAGGTCAGGGTCGGCATTGGAGTGGACGAGGCAATGCCGAAGATGCCAGTGGTTTCTTCGATTGTCGGAGGGGAGAAGCCTTCGCAGATTAAGGAAGTGATTTAGGGTGGATACTCGTACAAGAGGCCGAGGCGCTTGGCGAGGGTGCCGAATTGCGAGGAGAGGGAGGTTGGGGGAGGGCGGAAGGGCTGATAGACTTGATGTTGCTGCAGCCAAGTAGCGACGTTGAGGAACTTACAATTAGACCGATAGCTTTTAAATCTTATACTATAATTTTATCTGCTTCAATAGTTGATTCATAATACATCCTACTCACTACGTTTTATTTATTGAGTAGAATGTTATATAATCATATAGTCAAATTTTGGACCAATTCAATTCGTTGGTCAATGATCCTATAGTTTTGATGACTGCAACCAATGAAAACTTTCAGCTACTTGATGAAGGCACTAAGAAAATTGGTTCATTTTCAATTAAATTAACATTAATGTTTATTAAAAAAAAATAGAAGGTCATAGGCCTTTACTGCCAACGTTCACTGCAATTAAGGAAAAAATAAGTCAGAGTCGCAACTTCCAAGGGAGGAGCTCAGCTCGTAAACGACTTGCAGGAACGTAATGTTGGCTTTATATAGTGAAAATATTATTGTATTGTATTGTGTTATACTAATCTATTCTTGCCTTTGTAAAATATTTTGCATTTTGGATTCTAATGACAAGTACTCAACAAAGTAAATGAAGGTTAATATTTTATACAAACTTATAGAATACAAATCAACCCTGGATCGCTTGGTAGAAAAGTATAAATCATTCTTATGTTCGGTTTATTGTTTACGATTTTTTTTCTTTCCAGAAGTAGTATTAACTAAACACTGTTTTCACAATTTTTTTCCTATGTTTTTCATCAAATTACTTTTATAAAAAAGTGAGAATTTAACTTTTTTGAATTGGGAAAAAGTTATGGAAATATTTTTTTTATAGAAAAAGTTAATTCTCACTTCTCTATAAAATAGAAATAATACAAATACACAAAGGTGTAATGGTTATATTATTATAAGATAAAAAGAGGTATGCATTACACTGTTTACATTAGGTCAACATTAAACTCTTATTACAATACTATAGACACCAAAAATAAAAATACTACACTGGATACGAATATGAAATGACACAAATACAAAATTATAAGGCACACCACTATTACACCAGTGTAATACTATAATATATAAAATTAATGTAAAACATAAAGTTGAAATATAAAAAAAGGAAGATAGCCTTCAAAAAATTAAAAAAGACACATTGAAAATATCAAAAGTTATTTTTCTCTCATCATAATATTTCTAACTATTGATATTAAAGGCTAAAAATTAATATATATAATGCAATATAAGAGTTCAAGAAGTGTGTGACACGGAAATGTATTTAACACGAGCATGATACATACACATTATACAGTGTGTAAAACCGCTTAAGTCTCGGTTTAGTGCTAATAAAATCACTAGATATGTAAAGATTATAAAATACTAATATTCATTCTAGCATCTGAGCCATTTTAAAATTAAACATTATCGTTTCAGAGGCAAATAAATTCCTCAATTACCTTTTCTAAAGTAAGAAAAAAAGATTCTTATTTTATACAGTAGAAAACAAGAAAAGTCAACAGGAAAGAAGTCATTGCTATGTTTTTGTTGTGGGTACTCTTTTTCCTTGGCATCAGAGAAAATACTATAATTTTCTTTTCCCCTGTCTTTGCGAAGCTTAAGGTTCTCGAAACGGTTACATAATTATATCATAACACAGAGAAACATAAGCATCCTACGATTCCTTTCTGTCTCACACACAACACAAGCTTCAAAATTATCACTTTGCTTTATGTTCTCCCTCTCTCATTTTTCTCACTCGCTTCTGTAATTTTAGCTTTTGCAAACTTAGAAGGGAAACAGCATGGACTATCCGAGTCCAAGTACAAGTTGAATCCTTTATCAATTTTGAATGGACTGATGAGTTTAGATTCGTTAATGTTGAATTGTATAATTTAAATTTTAAATTATTGTTAGAATTTGTTAGGTTGTTATAGTTTGTCATTATATTTCAATATTTGAACAAGAATTAAGATAGATCAGTTTATTATAATCCTGTATTATTAGTATTTTGTAACTGTATCTAATTTTTAATATGGTATCAGAGTCACGGTATCCTCCATGAAAAAATCATGGTTTCCTCCATGAATGAGAGTCATGATTCTTCCATGAATGAGAATCATGGTATCCTCCATGAAAAAAAAAATAATATTTCTGCTTCCTTATTTTTTCAAAGTCTTTCTTCTTCACATTTCCAAATTTATATCTCCTTCTATCTTTTTATCTTATCTTTAATGTATTTCACCTATACCCAATCATCTATCTCCTCCTTAACCTTCACCTTCTTCGATTCCTTTACAAATTATGATTATTATTATCATAAATTTCATTTTTGCCTCGCATAACCTTAGCGATTTTGGTTCCGTTTTGAATCCTTCTCGTATCCATTTGAAGGTCATTAATATGAAACTCGTTACATTGTTCTGAGTTCTTCACAGACCAACCCCGAAGTCTATTAACATGAACATGTGATTGTTCCGAATCCATTCTCGTATCTCAATTCTCCCTGCACGTATTCTATTTGAAGGTCATTGATGTGAAGTCAGTTGCATTGTTCTGAATCTTCATAGACCATCCCTGAAGTTTATTGACATGAACATGTTATTGTTCCGAATCTCTTCTCGTATTTCAATTTTCCTTCTACCTCACAGAATCGAAGCACGTGGACTATCCTGAAGCACCTCTTGAACCTATTGCTGATCAAAGTCATTCCTGAAAGAGTGTTTGAAGAAGCAATTGGCAAGTTGGGCATGACCGATATTCATACACCAACTTAAATTGTATAATTTAAATTTCAAATTATTGTTAGGATTTGTTAGGTTGTTACAATTTGTTATTATATTTCAATATTTGAACAGGAATTAAAATTAAATCAGCTTGTTATTATTCCGTAATATTAGCATTTTGTTGAATTTTTCTCTCTTATATAAGAACCTCATATTGACGGAAAATATATGAAAGAGAAGGGAAGAATGAATGAAAATAGTTATTTATCGGTATCTGATTTTTAACCATTCATACCTCACTTTTGCCTTTTCTTGTGTCACTTAATGCCTTTTCTGGGGTTTTAGGGTTGTTTTTGAAAGTTCTGTTTTTTGACAATTGTGTTTGTGTTTTTTATCAAATAGATTGTGATTCTGGACACATGAAATGGGTTTCTTTTCAAATTTGAGTTGAAGGTGTCAACCAAGTGGTTTGTACTGAGAATTAGTTGAAAATATTGAAGAAGCTGCTCAAACTTTTTTCTTTTCATTCATGGACAAGTTGTGCTGTTTTAAGGCTTCATACTCTCAGGTAAGAATGTAACTTCTGCTTTTAGTTGTCTCATGCATATGCATGAAACATTAGCTATTGTTTATTGAGTTTGATATAAATTATGACTATGTTTTCACTTTTTGTTGGCCACTCTGGGGAAAAACTTGAATTCCATTTCTGGGTTTTATATTCCTATATATTACCAAATTTGAGTGTTATAAATTCTTCATTGTTACCTTATAATTGTCTTGGAATCCATTATTGTTATCTTTGGAAGAGGGGCATGGTTCACTCTTTCCTGTCACTGTACTCTGTCTGAATCTAGAATTTTAGTGTATCATGCTTGGTTAGTAATTTTAATTTGTTATAGAATGATTGTCTTGTCTGCATCCTCATTTTTATTGGGATTAGAAATCTGTCTCTTGGGGTGACCAGGAAATAAACTGATTCTCTAATTACTAGTAGAAGACAATTAACCTAGAAATTTGTATTTTAGCAGCCTAACTCTAGGTTTAGATACTGTTAATGATATGATTTGATTTAATGTAAATAGGGAAACTAGGAATATGGAATATATCTCTCTAGCTGATTTTTAGGGATTTAATTCCTTTTGTAATTACTCCTTTGATTATAAATAAAGGCTTAGTGTGATCATTCTTGACACACAACATTACAGAAATAATACTCTTACATGGTATCAGTAGTTTAGGTTTATTTTTTAGTGTTTCTTGGCTGCGATGAACAGTACTCGCGCATGAACAATACCACGCAAGCCTTCAACGCTGTTTTCCTTTCACCAGGCTGCCTTTTTTTCGCCGGTGACCTCCAGGGGTAGGATCGCCTCCTTCTGACGACCCAGCTCCCCAAACCGCGCCGCCTGACTCCGCCGCACGCGCCGCAACACGTCGCTGCACGCGCACCGGGGAAAAAAAAAACCTCCTTTCTAATATTTCCTCATGGCCTCTACCAGTCCCCTTGGTGATGCCGGCTCTACGGTCACTTTTACCAATGTTCCTTTGATCCCTTGCGAGAAGTTGAGTGGTTCCAACAATTATAGTACCTGGGCAGCCGCTGTCCTCCTTTGGTTCCAAGGACAAGGACGTGCCGACCACTTGACTACTTGCGCCTCGGAGATTCCAGCCAAGGAATTGATGCCTCTTTATGCAGCGTCCTTTGGTTCTCTATAGCTCCCACTCTTCAGCCTCAATATCAGGCGTTTTCCACCTGTTACGAGGTTTGGACCAAAGCCAAACGCGTCTACTCTAATGATGTTCACCGTCTCTACAGTGTGGTGACAGCTTTGCTCTCCACTAGGCTTGAGAATATGGATATGCAAACATATCTTGGTAAGCTAAATCGTTTGATTGTTGATTATAACAATCTAATGCCTTTCACTACCGATGCAGAGACCTTTTACCGACAACGTAACCAATTCTTTATGGTTCTTGCTCTTGCTGGACTCCCACATGGCCTTGATTCCGTCCGTAACCAGATATTATCTGGTACTATTGTTCCTACATACGACATGATTAGTGAACAGCTCTTACGTCTCTCCACCCCGCATGCTTTTGGACATCCCTCTGCTCCTTCTGCGGATGCCTCCGCCCTTGTCTCCTATTCTTCTCATCGTGGTGGCCGCGGCGGGGGCCGTGGCTGCAAAAGTCGTCCTCGTTGTACTTATTGCAACCGCTTTGGCCATGTCGAAGCCGAATGCCGCACCAAAGCCCGGGAGCAGTCGAAGACGGCTAATGTGGCCTAGGTCATCGCACCTACCGATGTTACTTTTTCCACCACTGAGTATCATGATTTCCTCCAGTTCCGAGCAGTCCAGCAATCTGCCTCGCCTACTACCACCGTGGCTCACTCTGGTAATCCTGTAGCTTTTGTCTCTCAGTCTTCCACCCTTGGACCTTGGATCCTTGACTCTGGTGCTTCTGATCATATGACTGGTAACCAATCTCTTTTCTCTCAGTTGTCTTTTTTCGACTCCTTGCCTTCTGTCACTCTTGCAGATGGCTCTCATATTAAAGTCCGTGGCATTGGTCAAACTCACCCACTCCCTCACCTTTCTTTGAACTCTGTTTTATTTGTTTCTGGCTGCCCCTTTAATTTAATTTCCATTTGCAAGCTCACTCGCTCTCTCAATTTCTCCGTTTTATTTGTTAATAACTCGGTTCTTATTCAGGATCGGCGTACCGGACGGACGATTGGAGCAGGACATGATCTGGGGGACTGTACCAGCTTTCACCATCGGTTGCTTGCGTCTCTAGTACCTCTCCTGATCTTGCCTACCAGCGTCTCGGTCATCCCAGCTTACAAAAATTACGTCTTTTAGTACCTAGTCTTTCTACACTTACATCCTTCCAGTGTGAGTCGTGTCAATTAGGAAAACATGTGCGTTCTTCTTACAGTCCACGCGTCAATAAAAGTGTTGCGTCACCTTTTACTTTAGTTCACTCTGACATTTGGGATCCTAGTCGAGTCTGTTCATCTTTAGGCTTTTACTATTTTGTAACATTTATTGATGATTTTTCCCGTTGCACTTGGGTGTTCTTAATTAAAAATCGCTCTGATGTTTTCTCTGTTTTCAAGCCTTTTTTAATGAAATTAATAATCATTTTGGGATGCCTATTAAAACCTTACGCACTGATAATGCTAGGGAATATTTATCCTCTCACTTTCAGTCATTTCTTACCTCACATGGAATTATTTATCAGACGACATGTGCTCACACACACCACAACAGAATGGTGTGGCTGAACGGAAAAATCGTCACCTAGTTGAAACAGCTCACACCCTCCTACTTCACTATAATGTCCCTTTCCGCTTCTGGGGTGATGCGTTTCTTACTGCCTATTATCTCATAAACCGCATGCCCTCGTCTGTCCTCAACAATCAGACTCCGTACTCCCTTCTATATCCTCAACAGAACATCTATCCTGTTCATCTCCGTGTCTTTGGTTGTACTTGTTTTGTTCATGACCTTACTCCAGGTAAAGACAAACTTTTTGCTAAGTCTCTTAAATGTATTTTTCTGGGTTACTCTCTCTTCAGAAAGGATACCGTTGTTTCTGTCCTCAACTTCAACGGTATGTTGTTTCTGCTGATGTTACTTTCTTTGAGTATACCCCTTTCTTCTCTACTCCCACTGCTCCTCTGGATCTGCATGTTCCACCTGTTGTTCCAGCTCCAGTAGTCATCCCTGCCCCATCCCCGTTTGTTACTTATCAGCGCAGACCACCGGTGCTTCCACCTACTGGTCCCCCAACATCATCTCCTACTCCAAACGCTCATCCACCACCGCCGCCTGAGTCTGAACTTCCTCTTGCCCTTCGCAAAGGTATTCGATCCTCCCGCAATCCTAATCCTCTATATGCTTGTGTTCTTCATTATGATCGTTTGTCTCCTTCCTATTTTTCTTTTATTACCTCTTTGGATTTTGTGTCTATCCCCAAGTCTACAGGTGAAGCCATGAGTGATCCCCGTTGGCAACAGGCGATGTTGGATGAAATGGGTGCTTTAGAGGCAAGTGGTACCTGGGAGCTAGTTCCCTTGCCTCCTGACAAAACTACAGTCAGTTGTCGCTGGGTTTATACAATGAAGGTTGGACCAGATGGCAATATTGATCGCTTCAAAGCTCGCTTGGTGGCTAAGGGCTATACTCAGATCTTTGGCCTCGACTATGGCGACACTTTTTCTCCCGTGGCAAAGATCACTTATGTTCGTCTTTTCCTTGCAATGGCTGCCATCCGCCATTGGCCACTTCACCAGCTGGACATTAAAAATGTCTTCCTGCATGGTGAGTTGCAAGAAGAGGTTTACATGGACCAGCCCCCCGGTTTCAGTGTTTATGGTGGTGCCCCTCTGGTCTGTCGCCTTCGCTGCTCTCTTTATGGCTTGAAGCAATTCCCTCGTGCCTGGTTTGGTCGCTTCAGCTCCGCTTTACTTCAGTTTGGTATGACCCGTTCTGAGGCTGACCACTCTGTTTTCTCACTCCACTCTTCCTCTGGACTGTGTATTTATTTAGTTGTCTATGTGGATGATATTGTTATCACTGGTGATGACTCTGATGGTATCCGCCGACTCAAGTCTCACCTTCACAGTCAGTTTCAAACCAAGGATTTGGGTCCGCTCAAATATTTTATCGGCATTGAGGTTGCTCAATCCGCCTCTGGCATTGCTCTTTCCCAGAGGAAATATGCTCTGGACATTCTCACCGAGACTGGTATGCTTGACTGCCGTCCTAGTGATACTCCTATGGACCCGAATGTCAAGCTTCTTCCGGGTCAGGGGGAGCCACTGGAAGACCCGGGAAGATATCGTCGACTTGTTGGTAGACTTAATTATCTTACTGTCACCAGGCCAGACATCTCATTTGCAGTAAGCGTGGTAAGTCAATTCCTCAATGCTCCTTGTGATAGCCATTTGGATGCTGTCA
>PYAF01002533.1:308450-365185 GCA_007407185.1 Glycine tomentella
TAGCCATTTGGATGCTGTCATGCGTATTCTTAGATACATCAAGAATGCACCTGGTCGCGGACTCCTATATGAAGACAAAGGTAATGCGAAAATTGTCTGTTACTCGGATGCTGATTGGGCAGGATCACCATCAGATAGGAAATCCACTTCTGGCTATTGTGTTCTCATTGGAGGAAACTTGATCTCATGGAGAAGCAAGTAACAGAATACCGTTGCTAGATCTAGCGCTGAAGCTGAGTATCGCGCCATGGCAGCTGCTACATGCGAAGTTATATGGCTTCGACAACTTCTCCAACAATTACACTTTGGAGACACTCGGGACACTAAGCTCATCTGTGACAATCAAGCTGCCCTTCACATTGCATCTAATCCGGTCTTTCATGAGCGAACTAAACACATAGAGATCGACTGTTATTTTGTGAGAGAGAAAGTGCTTTCGGGAGAAATCACCACTGACTTTGTCAACTCCAATGAACAACTGACAGATATGTTCACTAAATCTCTCAAAAGGTCTCGCGTTGATTATATTTGTAACAAGCTGGGTACATATGACATATATGCTCCAGCTTAAGGGGGAGTGTTAATGATATGATTTGATTTAATGTAAATAGGGAAACTAGGAATATGAAATATATCTCTCTAGCTGATTTTTAGGGATTTAATTCCTTTTATAATTACTCCTTTGATTATAAATAGAGGCTTAGTGTGATCATTCTTGACACACAACATTACAGAAATAATACTCTTACAGATACATTAAATTAAATGTTTTTTGTTTTTAGGCATTCTTGACCATCTATTAGATGGCTCCTAGAACTCTGAAAGGCTCTATTTTTATGATAGGGGGCTGTCAATGTAATCAATGTGGCTTTGTTGTGCAATCAAATACTTATCCTCCCTTCTATGTATGTCACGTAAACTGGCAGGACCATTCAATTTCTGTGTTGGTTGCTTTACAGCTTGTAGTAGCACGTTCTTGGTCGAGCACTGGTAAGGGGAAAAATCATGAAGGCTCAATAAAGTATGGTTTCAACCTTGTAAAAGGGAAAGCTAATCACCCAATGGAGGATTATCATGTTGCTAAGTTTGCACAGATAAAGGATAATGAATTGGGTTTATTTGCTATTTATGATGGTCACTTGGGTGACCGTGTGCCTGCCTACTTACAGAAACATTTGTTTACCAACATTTTGAGGGAGGTTGGTTGAAACTGAGTATTATGAAAAAATTCATATATTTTCTATGCTAGTTTGATCAAAATTCAGATTGGAAATGTTACATTCTTCTTCTTCATTTAATATCCCAGGAGGAATTTTGGGAGGACCCCACCCTATCTATCTCGAAAGCATGAGAGTACAGATCATGAAATTCTATCACACAGTTCTGATCTTGGGCGTGGTGGATCAATGGCTGTAACTGCTATATTGATCAATGGACGAAGGTTATGGATAGCTAATGTTGGAGACTCAAGAGCTGTTCTATCAAGAAAAGGTCAAGCTATACAAATGACAACAGACCATGAGCCTAACACGGAATGATGCAGCATTGAGACAGAGGTAGTTTTGTCTCTAACTTGCCAGGTACTTTATAGCTTCCATTCCACTATTCCAATTTATGGAGACTATGTTTCCTTTGTGTTCTTGTTTCTTGTATGGATCTCCTCTTTCTGTTTAATCTGTAGCTACCATTTGGTTGAAAGAGAATATTCTCGTATTGCGTAAGTGAATTGTACTGTTATAATTCTCTAGAGAAGCAGCTCGAATTTGTCTTTTGTTGTCAAGTAAGACAAAGCAAATTAACAATGCATGCATATAACTAGATTAAATAACCTTGCAGAACAAATATTATCCTTAGTTGTGATTCTCTTTCCAAGTTCCAGTAATTTAATCGGCTATTGAATGAATTTGAAAGTATATGAATTCATGTACTCTGTTTTATAAATCATAACTAAATTCAAGTGCAGAAATTTTTGTATGTTGTTTTTCTTGGAAAACACATGATGCTTATGATGTGCAGAAGCAAAATCCTATTCCATTACATACTGCTTTGTGACTATTTTTTTTCCTTTTTAACATGAAAATTTGTACCATGTATCTCACCTACTATTTCCTGTTAGGGGGCTGTAGGGAGTTTTGGGAGTAATTCCTGAAGTGTCCAAGTAAAAATAATAGTTTATTACAAAATTCTCAGCAATCCATAAAAGGTTCCTTAGAAAATTTCATTCTCTTCATTATACTCTAACCCTATTTCCAAAAAACATCAGATTTTTACTAACAGTTCTTAACTGTATCCATATTCTAATATCAAAGAATTGCAACAAACAATCCTGAGTGTGAAGTCACAACAATATAGTGGTTATTGCACGCTTGTTTTATAAGTGAGATTACATGTATCACAGCAAAAAGTCACCATAACATAGATACTTGAAGTAACATTAATGATGTTGATGATGCAAGGCAGTGGCGGACCCAGGTTAGAGTTAATGTTCGCAAGTGCAGACATAAAAAATTTGACAAGGGCTATGAACCCGCTTTAAATGAATGGTCATACCTTGGAATTGTATGCATGTAACATTTGACAAGGGCCGGTTGATTCGTGCATCTGAATCCAAATATAATAAAATAATAGTTATGAATATCCTTTGCATAAACCTTTGTAGAATGAATCTTAAGCATTAGAAGACACTGGATACACACACCCACGTTGAAGCATTAGAAGAAACAGGGATGCCAAAATAGTGAACCAGCCCAATTAACTTTTAATTCCCTTAAAAAATTGGTTGGATTAAATTGAAACTTCTACTTTAATTAATTATTTCAAATAAGTCTAATGCTTGACAAATGCTGAAATCAAATATATTAAGAATTATTTTTTTACACAAAATATATTAAGAATTATGTTTCTTTATACATATGTAGAAATTTCAAGACTTTAACATATATTTAATTTGAGTGTAAAATTGTTAATCTTATCTATGTCTCCAATCACATGTTTTCTTAACCTTGTACATAAAGGATTGATTTAAATTTTCTTTAAAAAAAAAAAATTTCAGGGACGTTGTCTCCGAACCCCGTCACTAAGTGTACGGATATAAAAAAAAATTTCTGAATCCGCCATTGATGCAAGGTGATGTGCCTAGAATAAATGGACAACTTGCTGTTTCTCGTGCATTTGGAGACAAGAGTCTCAAGTCACATTTGCGATCAGACCCTGATGTACAGAATACTGATTACTGACATAGATGTTGATACGGAGATTCTAATCCTTGCAAGTGATGGACTTTGGAAGGTGAAATAAAAGTGTATTGTTGTTTTCATTGCCCTTACTTTTAAAGGTCAATATAAAGAAGTAAAAAAAAAAAAAAAAAAAAAAAAAAAAAAAAAAAAAAAAAAAAAAAAAAAAAAAACATTTGCATGTGATAAATCAGGTAATGACTAATCAAGAGGCAGTGGATATTGCTAGAAGAACGAGAGACCCTCAGAAAGCAGCTAAGCAACTAACAGCTGAAGCATTAAAAAGAGATAGTAAATATGTATATCTTGTGTTATGGTTAAATTCAGATGATGGTATCTTTCAAACCATGAGCATGCTCGGGTGCAGTTTATAACAATAATAAAGGTACATGTCTACGGAGCATGTCAACTTATGGTCAGGACCAAACCACTTATATTGCATACTTGTTTGGGTTTAGCCTGGCTGAATTTTTCTGCATAGGTAATTTTGCCAAAGAAAAAAGAAAGGTTTGTCAAGCTCTAAATTGTATTTTTTTTTTTTTTACAGATTGTGGTTTGAGAATGTTATTTCTGCAAAAGTCTGACTACTCAGAATCTGTTGTATATTGTCTTTTTATTGTTCATAAAAGACCTAGCGGCTGTGTAAAAGACGAATATGCTTGTAGTTATTGATTGGGGTATAGTGAGTGCTAGGATGATTGGTCCTACCCATGGCTGTATACCACATTCTTTCATAGAAGTGGACCCTCTTTTCCTTTGTTCCGTTTTCCAGATGAGAGGAGGTTCCCTGTGACACAAGCTTTTGATACCATATATATTAGATTATTAGTGTTACTTGCATTTTACACATTTTCATAAAATGAACCAAAGCATCTTTGATTCTTAGTTCACAATTAAACTAAAATAAGTAGCACAATTTCTTTTTTGTTTTTTGACCAAACATGAGGACATTCTATTTTCACAAATCATGAACACCAAAACTGAGATTAGTTACTCTTGACGTTTAGTATTGCCATACATAAAAAAATAAAAAATAAAAAAAATTGCAAGCTAGTTCAATTTCATCAGATTGCAAATGCAAATATGTCAACCATGTGCAGTCAAGACATATGATTAATTTAATGATGTCTTCCTAGTCTCAAAAGCACGTTTAGTGCAAAGACTTTATTTTCATAAAGAAAAAACAAGGGAGACTTTTTAAATCTTAGTTTTTGGAAGCATCAAATTCTCATATCAGCGCTCGGAGTGTATTCACTATTAGAGGTTAGCAAAGGGATTCACAGTTACAAACCAGGATTTTTCAAGATCAACGATCACTCCTGAGGAAAGGATTAAAACAGATTACTAGAGATTTTGATATAAATTACTTCTATGACATTTTGATTTTGATCAGATTATCACCATCTTATTATTTTTGAACTACAAATAACCACGCCCCGAGTACATCAACAATGCATCCAATCGCTTTTGTGAGATTTACAATCAATTCATTCCCAACAAAAATAAATTTATGAACTGACGATCAAGAAAACCTACAAGTCAAAGAATTGCAGATTTCAGCTCGAGTTTGCTACATTTAAACTATACACATCAAAGTCTCAATCTTCTAGAACGCTGAATGAAGTATTTCTTGATAATATGAACATATAAGGGATGTTTACATCATTCAGTAACATAATTGACCCCACTAGCACGAGGCCAGAGGGTGTGAAGATGATCCTGAAACAAAAGTACATGGCATAACTTGCAGCCAAGCCTTTCACAGGTTATATTCTAATCTCCAATTTCAAGAAAAATCGCTCAGTACAGTCAACTCACTGATGCATCCCACGGCTGCTGCTTTCCTCTCCAATTGAAACGGTGGCAAGGGACTTGGAAGCCCATGCTCTAGCATTCATTGCTCCTTCCTGCAGATTACGTCTCTTGCACGGCTCTTTCAAACAGTTAAATGACTGTGTTAGGCGCTTCAAATAAATCAAAGGATGTTCAAGCAAGCACCATATTCTAATATTTTGGATGACCCTTCTCCAAGCATATTGAATACATATAAGCAGCGTAGGGAAAAACAAGTATAGTAATCTCAAAACCACAAATGTAGTGGCCAGAGCCAAATAAGTTTCCTGACGTAGTAAATTTTCTGGAGATCTAGCCCATGAAAATGGACAACTTTCTGGCTCGGTGTTACCATGACTCTCATCAGCCGAAGAACGACTAATTTTCTCAAGTGATAGTTGGTCAAGTGAATCAATCATAATCCCTACAATGACAGCAAAAGAATGAACTAAATACAAGGAAATAAGGAAAACAAAATGTAATACTGCATATCAAAGAAAATAAGGAAAACATGCGCTACTGTATAACAAGATTACAAAATTCTCAGTTTGTTTGGTCAAACAATTTAAAAGAGGTCATGTATTTATTGAGACAACTAAAATCATTTACTATAAAATGGTTTCCCTTGGATATTAAACAAAAGAATTTAGAAAATCCTAGGAAATTCCATGGGCTAATTTTTAGCCAAAAACCGAGAATCTGACCCCCCAAAAAGAGCAAACTTCTCTTTCTTCTCACTAAGACTCTAGCGTTGTATATCAGCACATTTTCACAAAATATCATCTTCCTCGCTGAATACAAGCAACACCATACCCAACCTCCAGCTCCACAACCACCATGAGTTCAGGACCTTATTCTTCTTTGAGCAACACCATACTAAATTAGGTTGGTTCAGTTTCAGAATCACCAGGGTTGAGAGTGCCGTCATAATGTTTTGTTTTGGTGCTTGTTTTTTTTTATCTTATTCTTCTTTGAGCAAGAAAATTCAAGTTCTGTCCTGGGTAAATGGGTGGTGTAGGATGATGGTATCCCAGGCTAATTTAGTAAATTTTGTAGGTGTAAAAATGAGGATTTTGCAGGGTATTGCAATTTGGAAGATAAATCAGGGACTATACTGTGGTTTGTGGGCTTGACTACATCTGATATAAAATTTGCTTGCATAAAAAATTCTCTTCAATTTTGAAATACTGCATTCAGTATTTACAGCAAGTGGACTTTTTATGCCCCCACACTCCCATGTCACAACGGTTGTTTCCCCTTTTCAAGTGAAATACACAGTTATCACTTGATCTAGTATGGGACAAATAAGGTATGACCAAAGTCTGTCAACAATCAACTTTTACTATAGTCTGTGGGTTTAACCACATAGGATTTAAAATTCCCTTGCATTTAACATGCTCACATATTCTTTTATGGCATGTTGACATTTAATGCCCCCACACTCACAAGCCACAATGGTTTCCCCTTAATGTGAAAGACACAATAGTAATGACTTGATTGCAGTACAGGACAAATAAACCCAGCCAAAGTATGTCAACAATCAAATATAAAAATTTAAGCTTAATTAATAACCAAATCAATCAATCAACCAACTAATTGAATTCAACATATTCTCTTGTGTCAGATAAATCCATCCATTTCTTCCATGGGATCATGTTTGGAAATCAGATTTTAGTGTAATCAATCATATATGTGTTTGTGTTTGTGTTTTGAAAGCTTTACAAATTGATTGAGCACTATGTTCAAAGTTAAACTCCATCATGAACTGAATGAATTATTTGTGAGAATTTCAAGTAAAAGTTGCAGCCACAATTGATTTACATGAAGAAAAAAAATCAAGATTACAACATCCGAAATCCCAATGGAAGGATAATTAGTGGAAAAAGAAAAGCACGCCTTACCACTAACATCATTGTAGAAACCAATGAGTGAGCCAAGCGTCCGGGACCCATGATACCGAACCCGCATGGTAGAATTCAAAATGAACAGTGTAGGGAAACCATGGACACCATATTTGGACAATATGCTGCAAGAATCACATTGGCATTCAATTAAAATGATCCATAAAGAAAGAACAAAATAAATAAATAAAATAAAACCCAAAACAAATTACACAAACCTCGGCCTAACCGATGACTCCTCAATGGCAAAATGAGGAATGGAAGGGTGCAGCGCAGAGAGAACAGAGAAAACCGGTTTAAACACCCGTGAGAAAGGACACCAGGATGCATAGAAGAGCACAGCCACATACTCATGATTATTCTTATGAACCAAATTCAGAGCCTTCTGCAAAGAAACCTCATCTCCCTGCACATTACCAATGCACAACTTGAATATAAAAAAAAACTCATATTACAGTTATCACAGTCTCACATCACAAAATATAAATTTGGCACAAACAGTGCATCAGCTCCACACAGAACTACAAAAAGGCGGAGGCAAACATAGTCAACTCCGAATTCTTGAGGCTTCTAATACCAAAAATACAAAATTTTAATGCCAAAATTACAATTATATATTTTTTCTGAAGAAATTAGAATTATATAATAGAAAGAGAATACAAAGAAAGGAATTACCTCGGTAACGGCTATAGATCCAAGAGAATTGAGAAGGGGGCAAGTGGAATCTGGAAACCCTAAGACGAAATCTAGACGGGAGCCAGCGGGACAGATACTGCCGGTGGTTGAGAGAGAAACCCTATTATGATGAGGTTGGGCGGTGCATGAGAGGGTCCCACAGAGCAATATGGTGAACACGATCTCCAATCCCCAAATCCTCATCCTCATCCCTTTCCCCTTTTCCCTCTCTCGGAGTCAAGAAATCGGGCACCAGAATTGCGAAATCCAAATGGAAACCCTAATTCCGAAGCATGGATTTGAGATGAGCGAGGGGAAGGGCGAGATGGGTGACGTGCCTCAACCTTTGTGGACAATTTTTTTTATTTATTTGTGTTTTTTATTTAGTTTTAAATTGGGGAAGGAGAGGAAGGTGAAGAAGTTACGGGTAACAGTTGGTGGGTGAGAGAGTGATCGGCGGTGGTGGTGGTGGTGGCGGCGGCGGCAATGGTAATGGGGATTGCACACACAACACAACACAGATGAAAGAATGATGATAAAACTTTATCTCGTTGTTTCATCGCCTTTGCGTTCAACACTATAAGCACTTTGGTTGGTTTTCAGTCTTTCTTTGACTCTCTCTTCTTTTTTTATTCTCTCCAAATTACTACTACTTCATTAATTTTTATCTATTTCTACGTTTTTTTTTGTTTTTTCTTTTCTAATCTTTCAATAATATATTGATTGCTTATACGAGTTGTTTTAGTTTTTTTTTTTGGTACATATGAATTGTTTTATACAATAGTGGTTGGGTTTAAATTTAATATTTCTTCGTCAAATAAATACTATTAAAATTTTAGTTTTTTATTGAATATCATAAAATATGCAAGTATTTTCTTGTACTTCTTAGTTTAGATGAAAAGGCATCTTACACATGACATAATTTCATTCTAAGATAAGGATAAGAATATCTACCATAAGATGGGTTTACTTATTTTAGATATATATATATATATATATATATATATTACTTTTTTTTCCTTTTTATCAATCAAAAATATGTATTATTTGAACCAATTGTTAATAAATACGATATAATGAGTTCGATCTTCACAAAACACAACTTTAAAAGAATAATTAAGTCATTAAGTATGATTAAATTTTAAATAAAATTTAATCTTATAGTTAATATAAATAATAAAAGTTTATGAAATACTTCAAAATTACACGGAAAAATTAAAGATTATAATTACACAAGCTTCTTACTAGGATCATTGATGCTCATTAATCCTCTTGTTAGAATACATGAGAGCACCTTATAATATACGTCACATTCCATTATGGAACAAACAAGATACACTACAGAGTTTGTTTTTTTTTTTTTATGAAACACCTTAATAGTTGTGCACAAACATATCAATCTAAAGTTTATTAAAATTTTATCACGTCAAAGTAATTAGTCGGTAAAAGAAATTTAATGTCTCCGACGATCATTTTCTCTCGATGAATAAATCAAATGAACACTTTTGAATCCATCCTATAAATACCAAAGATTTTTACAAAAAAAAAAAAAAAAAAAAAAAAAAAAAAAAAAAAAAAAAAAAAAAAAAAAAACACATACACACACACACAAGGTTTATACACCATTAGTGTGGGAGCAAATAAAGATCGTTAAGTTTTCAGCAATTCACTAAGCTTGTGCGTGATATCTCTAACGCTCGCTACTCATCATCCAGTAATTCTCTTGATATCAAGGTCTCGAGGAGAATTTACCCACTATCCATTTTCATTTTGGAAAGCATCATTAAGTATTTCATAGCCTTTTAACAATAGTTACTCCATGAAAAAACTTTGTATTTATGACCCTTTGCTTAAGCCACTTGCATCTTGACTTTTGGAACTACAATAATTCCTCTCTTTAGAAGATTTTCTCGCATTCTTCCCACAAAGAAGTGTAGAATTCTTGAATAAATTTATTAGAACCATTAGCAAGTTCATTAGATATCCTATTGAGTCTACAAATGAGTATCTATTCTTTATAATACATTTTTAAAAACCTCTTTATTCTATATCTTTAGTTTTTCCTGAGCATTAAGTGGTTATTATTCCACTCAAGAGAGTTGTTCCAAGATATTAGGAGAAAATGTGAGAAAGTTTCATGGGTGAACCAAACACCTAAAATCGCTTGATTAGTGAGGAACAATGTTGTGATTTGAAAAGGGGGAGAGGGGAGTACACCGTAACTCTAGGAAAAAGTTTCCAATCCATGTTTAAGTCCCATCACGCTGTTGTGAATATGTCTAAGCTTTGGCCAAAGATGTTCGTGTAGGTACCCTCTAGGATTAACATAGATTATTAAAAGGAGCCACTATATTGTGCCAATAAACTGAAAGAGTATTGATATTTAAATACTTCTTTGTTATAGCTGACATTTGAGTGTACACTCATCATTTTTCAAACTGGAACCTTGAAATAAACAAAAT
This sequence comes from Glycine tomentella, assembly GCA_007407185.1. Classification (NCBI taxonomy): domain Eukaryota; kingdom Viridiplantae; phylum Streptophyta; class Magnoliopsida; order Fabales; family Fabaceae; genus Glycine; species Glycine tomentella. Next base: position 318,555 of record PYAF01002533.1, read on the forward strand.
AGTTCTATTCTATTAGCAAACAAACTTTCTAAATGAAGTTGTGCATGTTTGGTTTGCGATTAAAATTGTTGACATGTATTACAATATAAATCTAACGGATAAAAATAAAATAAATACAAAAACAAAGATCTTAATCCGTTAGCAAAATAATTTATCTCGAACGTAATTTTGCAACGAATAATCAAACATACACATAATCCCACTTTGACCGTTGGCTTCATAAATAAAGCAATCATCCAACTTAATAAATTTAGTGAACCGATGAGCCTTTGGTCCACCAACATGTGCTCTGACATATAGCATTATGCCTGAATATGCCTCCATTGACAGGTTGCAATTCATGTAATGTCTCCATTGCTATAAGATAAGGCCCTGCTAATGCTTGCACGAACATGAAATCAGTCGAACAACCCCTCTTCCCATCTGCAATTAATTCAACTGTCTCTCTCTACGCTCTTGTACATGAAGCGTGCCTCCATTGAACTACTTGGACTTCCTTCTTGTCAAAGCCTATTGGCCACTCCTTGATTTCTCCATTGAGTGAGAAGCGTGTCAAAAACTTATTCTCAAGAGGCACATTCGCGACGTTTATTTTGTGCTGGGCAATGTCTACGATGTTGAAGGAAGACTTGATCTTAACCACGACAAGTTGGGCAACACATCCATCGATGCCCTAGCAAAGGTCCTTAAGCGTGAAGTCCACAATGAAAGATAACGAAGTCATAGAGCCTTTGAACAGTCAAGGACAGCGACGTTGTAATTGATGAGGATTGTACCAAAAGACTGTGATAAGCAGCTTTAGGATTTCTCAGACATTGAGTCTATGAATTCCAATTATGCCAGCAAACACATCCAAATTTTCGTATTTATTTAGGGTTTACAATGAGAACCAATCATTCAGTTAGAACATCATTCAGCCCCCATCCATTTTCCAATATATATCTAACGGATATAAACTCACCTGTCCATCATGGACCATGTTATTGCTTCCACTTAATAGTTTAGCAAGCCTCACTTTTAGAAATGAAGCTCGAATACAATAATCTAAAAGAATATAAACTGCTAAGTGCAAGGTTGTATTGAGCAGGGTGTAATTGCGCGGAAATTCTAGAAAACACACACCAGACGGGATAAAAATGAAAAATAAAGAAGGCAGTATCCATTGGATAGGAAGCCCATAACAGAATCAATAATAATGGTTATGCAAAGAGCGATCCACATGTGAAAGACGAAAATCACCAGATAATTTTGGTATTTCTCTTTCAAAAAATAGGGGAAAAACTAGTTCCTTCATTTGAAGGAGGGCCTACCTAAAATTCGATTTCAGTATGCCAGTCTACCAGATGTTAAAAAAAATATGTTGAGCTAAAATGGACCTAAGGAAAATTTGTTCCTTGCAAAATAAAAATGGTATCCGAGCTTTGGCAAGAAGCAAGCAAAAGCATCACACCAGAACCGCTAAATAACCTCTGGAACGGAGAAGCCACCAGCACCACCTGCTGAATCTATCAACAAAAAAAATGCTGCCATCGCAATTATCTGTTTTGTCCCAAAATAAAAGAAAATTAGACACCCTAGAAAGTCATCAGCTGCAGAGGTAAAGCATGTAACCAGAGAACAAGAAAATATCTATAGTATAGTTCATTGTGCGATATTTAGCAGAAGACAAAACACAATTCACTTTAAGTTTCATAAGCAAATCTCTTCAAATTGGGCTAATATATATACAAAAGAGAAATGCTAGAAACAACACCCTCTATTCACACTTTTTTTAACACTCTTATTGATTGAAATTTATCAAAAATGATAAAATTTTGTGGATTTCAAATCATATTTAATTATTCTCTCTCCTGATTTTATAATTTTAAATAAATTTTAGTCAAATAGAGAATGAGTCTGAAGGAGTGTGTAGTGTTTTCCTAGCACTTCTCTATGCAAAATAATTATGACTTTTGCACGGCCATTTTCAACACAAGATCTTTTAACATATTACGCCCATTCACATTGAAACTAGAGAGTAAAATACAATCTTTGGCTTTTACCTGTTTTCACTATTCTCATGATAAAAGAGGTAAGAAACTGATCAAAGTTACACAATTACACCTAAGCCTAAAAGCAACAAAAGGTGCCATATCACAAGTGTAATTATAATTATTTATGATTGATATTCATTCTTGAAATTTGCTAGAGCATGGCATTTCCATGTTCTCAATGCAGAGGTCCCCAAACCTCAGCCATTGAATAGCTGTTAATTTAGTGATAAATTCTACAAGTATTTCTAGACAGAAATGTCATTTCAAATTTCTAACACATTACACATCTTACAGCCACCAAAAAGAAGTTATTGTTACTTATTAGGCATAACTAGAACTTTTAAAAATAAAATAAAAATAGAACTGTATATGACCACCATTTACTCAAACCTAGGCTATTTTGGATTAAGACTGATTCTTGTTGTCTACCCACTGATAGCTACAGGAGGAATCCTTAGACAAGTTTCAATGTCTGTTTTATCAATGACATCATTGATGACATGAATTATATTGCAATCCAGAAAGTATGAGCCAAAACTATTAACAAGATCAAAAAGGCAAAAGATGTTTAAGCCATAACTCATAAGCACAACTGCACAAGGGTATTAACTCAAGAAACAAACTTAATCAATCTTTTCTTTTTAAATATACAAAATCCATCCATGTCTAAAATATTTATTCCTACTATTTTATGGGAACATTTTGAAGAGTTCATGGAAATTCCAACAATATGTTCTGTGTTGGCTTTAGCTACTTTTAGATTAATTTTCCAAGTATTTACATTAAAAGAAAATAACTTTCATAGTTTAATTTCATCATGAATTTCAAAATCACTTTGACAAGAGAGGAATAAATGGATCCTGAGAAACAAATCAGTTCTTCAGCAGAAAAAAATTTATTATACTGTAAATATAATCATTACCTTTTCTAGCTTATCATCTTCAATAGGAAATTGAGAATATACAAGCAGAGCCTTGTGGTTACCAGCACAATCTGCAGAACTATAATACAAGTTTTATTAAGAAATTGCTTCCTGCACTGCATGTGTCACCACATCTGCATCTGAATCTAACTGCTACCGAAATTTGGGCAGACCCATAGATTCAGTTTGGAATATTTCAACTTCGTTCTGAGCTGTCTCTGGTAAGCAGGATTTATTTGCTTTATTAGCACCATCATCACTTGGCTTCTCAAAGTTTAATATATTTCCACCAAGAGGATCAGATACACATCCTTGTGGTTTTCCCTGCATAATGCTTGCAGTAGTATATGCATCTACAGCAATATTGCTGCAAGAAACAATGCCCAACTGAGGCTCCATGCAACCAGCATCAACAGCTTTGAGTGCATCAAAGGTTCCATCAGAGATATTTACATTATCATGAAAAGCACAAGAGTGCTGATTACCAGTTAGAGCAAATAAGTTACTTTCAGAACTTCTGTGCAACGTATTGTCCATCATGCTATTTTGGTCATTTAAGGAACTCCTTTCCTGTAAACACCTTGTCACAGCTTCCTCGTTTGAAAGAATATGATTATCACTAACATCCTTAGCTAATTTAAGATCAGAAGCAAAATCAAATCCACCATACTCGGATGCATGTGTGCAAGAGCTAAAAGAAACATTACTAATGTAGCCACTGCGAACATGTGTTCTTTCATCAATAGATGAGCTAAATAAATCACTATCAAAAATATTTTCCTCAGCAGAGTCCTTCAGCTCGGAAGTCTGTGTCCTGTCCATATTATTTATAGATTTATTAAGTTCATTATGAGATGAGACAAGTGAACAACCCTCAGAACTATTCTGCAGTTTAACATCAGTAGAAACATCTTTAATTTCAGTCTGGTCTCTGCTACAAATAATTTGTTGTTTGTCATCCTTAAAGGCATTTCCATCTCTAATCTCCCTATCCTCCAGTGAACTGATAAGATTTGTATCCTCTAAATTTTTACCAGCAAGTATTTTCCCCTCGGAATTTGGAGCCAGCATGCTGCTTTCAAAACTTGGTTTCTGAATGTTCTCTTCCACTAATTTCACAGAAAGCCCAAGTCCATTGTTGTCAACATGTGCTCGCTCATTTCCACAAGAAACAGTTTCATTGCATCCAGTATTTCTATCATGACTAGCAAAATTACTAATGTCACCTTTCATGCATGTGGAAGCATTTATTTGATCTGAAATTTGACCATTGCCCTTATTGGAGAAAGGAGTTGAGAAAACCAAAGGAATATAAAGATTACATGCAGCATCACTAGACTCAACAACACCAACCAACTTCTCACTGTGTACATTACAAACTCTATCCTCCACAAGAGAACATTCCTGAACTGAATTTCCATCATTCTTATCAGTCTTCGATAGTTGTTTATCTTTAGTTTGATGGTCAAAGTCTCCAAAGGCTCCACCGGTAGCATCTCCTAATTTACATCCCAAAGCCAGATCACTATTGAAATTTTCACTCCCAATTGATGATGATACGAGGGGCTGCTTCTCATGACTAGAGTCTATAGGTGCACCAGCTGAAGACAAATAACTTGCATTGGCATCAGTCTTCATGTCTCCAGTAGGGACATGACCAACACTCTGCACACGTATTTAAAAAATTTAAGCATGTTCATTTTGTTATTGGAATAGAAAAAAAGAAATAAAACATTACAAATATTAGCTTACACTTTCAGATCCCCTGTTCATACTACTGGACAATTGTTGAGCACCAACAGTATAACTAGATTTTAAATGGCTTCTATCTTGAACACCAGAAACAGAAAGAAAGTATGCAGAGGCTTCTTTGCACGATTCAAACTGGTGTCCATCAGGACTGGATGGAATCAAAATTAGGGAAATTGCATAAGAATCCAATGTAAATAACAGTTATAACCACAAGAATGCAATAGTCAATATATGTATTACAATTAGAACCAATAGAATTTAGGTTACAGCTGCAACAAAGTAAATATCCTCATCCTTCACAAGTAATTCGTAAAAGAGTAAATAATTTAAACAATTTCATTTCTTAATGACTAATTTTATCAATTTAATGTAAACTTCAAATCACCAATATTTTTCACTTTTCATCTCTCCATCCATTTCATTATAACTTTTTAACAACAACAACAACAACAAAAAATGCTGCATTTTGAGGTGAAATGATATCATATGAGCTTTTTCGTTTAACAGAATTATGGTGAAACGAGGAGGACCAATGACTGGATTGCAGGGGATTTGATGTTTGAGTGAATAAATAAATAAAATTAATTCCCAAGGGGCACAAGGGGCAAAATTGATAAAGGAAGTGTGTGTTACACATAAAAAATGAATATTATTCTAAATATTACTAAGAAAATAGGAGAATACAAGTATTTTAAGATACATTGCAATATCTGCAGGAATGGAAAACTGAAATGCCACAGCACTGCAGTCCATATAATTCAGAGATCATAAGCAGATTGAGATCCAAAAGTATAAAAAATCCCCATCATAACTTGAATACAGTGAATATTAAAAATTGTAAGGTTCATTAGTATGATGAAAAATAGTACAAAGACCACACACCACACACAAACTTCATATTAAATATGGATGATTTAAGATGGTATTCTGAATGAGAACCATGGAATAAAAATGACAATTAATCTCTATATCTTCTATCATGCCTTCAATTAGCACGCTCAGGTTCAGAGAACTTATCAATGCTACTCAATGAAGTTCATATAGAGCATTTAGGAGGTAGGAAATATTTACATATCCATAGTACATTCAGAAAATAACCATGGTCATGTGGGCATTTAGCGTATTTATTTGTGACGGAAATAAAGCTAATTGGAAATAATGTTGTTAAATGGTGCCACCATGGCAGAATAGCGTGGCAGATTTTTTACCAACCAACATAGGTAAATTGTGAAGGGAGGCCCGCTATGGTGCTCCATAGACCGCAATGGCGTGTTTATGTGGAAGAATTTTGGCCTTCAACCATATTCCACCATCCGGTAATAACACTGATTGGAAATTCTCTATCATCTCCAAAGGGCTAAACCTTCTGCTTCTGGAAAACCATCATCAATTTTTTTTCTCCAGTCTCTCTTCATTCAATACAAACTAACCACTCTCAACCAGGCATCAACAAGCATGCATGTCCCATTTTTAATTCTTAATCATCCCCAACACATGAATGCCCATCATCACAAGGTTACAACAAAAACGTGAACAAACTTTGATTATTGAGTATAAAATCAATGTCTTTAGTTATATTTTGAATTTGCAAACTTATATTTTGAACTTACTATAGTGAAATGTCTTCTTCTGTTATGTATTCTTTATTTAAATTAAATATTTATATATTCATTCTATTTTATGCAGTTCGGCAAGTGGCTTACTAGTTGAACCAATGATCCAATCCAATGCCCTGGCCCAAGCTGATGACCAGTCCAAATGTACTAATCCACTTAAGAACTTAACAAACACAGTGGATTTCTATTTCAAATTTCAATTGATTTGATAAAAGGCCCTCATATCCAATATTCGAATTTTTCCACTTTTTTGTTAGAATTTAATTTAACATCTTGAAACTCTTTCTATTACTAGAGTGGACTAGTGGCAAGGAGATGAGTAGTTTGCATTCAGTCATAATTCATAAACTCAAACAATGTCCAAAGAGATAGGGCAACATCAACAACACCTTTAACTCAAGTTAATTGGGGTCGGTGGTAGATGAACCCAATGATAAATCGGAAATGAGACAAAGAAAGAGAAAGGAAGAGGGAAAGAAAAAAGTGAAAATAAGACAGAAGAGAGAAAAAAAAAAGCTAAAATAAAATAGGGGTGAAAGGAAGAAGGGGGAAAAGAAGAGAAAAATAACTAAAACAGGGGAATGACTGGAACATAGAACTACTAATGGGTTTAACCCTCCACCAAATTTATAGCTTCTCTCCACTCCGTCCTAAGACAAACCGTTCGTCACTCTATATCTCACTCCATTAGGTCTTGTTTTACTACCTTTCCCCAGGTAAGTTTCGGTCGAGCTCTACCTCTCTTTGTGTCGAGCTCTTGGTAACAAAATCTTATTCTTACGGGAGCATCCAGTGGTCGCCTCATAACGTTTCCAAACCACCTCAATCTATGCTCCCTCCTCTTTTCACATACCGGTACCACTGATACCTTTCGTCGAATATCCTCATTTCTTATCTTATCCATCTTCGTATATCCACACATCCACCTTAACATCCTCATTTCTACTACCCCTATTTTATGCTCATGTTGCCTATTTTATGCTCGTGTCCAAAGAGATAGGGCAATGGGATTTAAATTAATCTATCCTTTTGGAAACCACCTATTCCTCTTATCAATTAGACTGTGTTCATGCATCTATTTGTAACCTAGAAAAAGAAAACAGGAAGAATTTTTATCCTGTTGCCATTTTCCTGCTTTCATGACATATGTGCAAAGAAATGTGCTTTACATAAAAGTTCATAGATACTGCCATCAGTATGAATGGTGATAAGATTCATGCAATTCAATTCTAAGATACAGTAATTCAATATATCACATCCACATGTAAGAGTCAATAATGGATAGTGACACGGAGTGGCTGCCCTCAAAAAATGCTATAGCAGCAAAGCAATAGTGGGATGACGGCTATTTTGATCCTTAAGTAAATTTATATTACATGATGTGTGCGTGTGTGTGTTCATATGTGCTGAAAAATTAAAAACACCTAAATTTGAAAATGTATTCTGATTAACTTTCATAACCAACATAGGTCCAATCCAAAACAGCAAGTAACATCAAATCTCTATGTCCAAAACAGCAAAATAACAGCCAATCAGTATGTCAAAAACAGAAAAATAACAGGTAAGCACTATGCCAAAAACAACAATCAATAATCAGGAAAATAAAACAAAAGCTGAACAGGGAAAAACATGGGAGCAGGCGTTGCTGGAAGTGCCAAGGATCAGGCGCAGGATTAGGGTTCACGAGATTGGGTTTCGTGCAAGTGCGAATGTGTTTTGGGTAGGGCTCGCGTGGGATCGAAACGAATGAGGGGGAGGAGTGAAAATGTGGGTCAAATGGTAAGACACGTTTTTACAGTTTTATCCTTCATTAAAAACCTCTAAAAGACCAAAAACAACGACGTTTGGGTTGTCTCTTCCCACAACCCTACAATGCAAATCTTGCAAATCGTGACTATCACTCATGAAACATTCTCAGTTTTTGGAGCGACAGGAAATGTAGCACGACCACTGCGCCACGACATCCAGGAGCAGTGGGTACCTGCTCCACTCGCACCGGAACTATTGACTGCTATGCATCCAGAATAGTTTTTGTGCTGATACACACCTTGAATCATTTGAATCACAAAATTGCACCTTGAATCGTTGGAATCACAAAATTGCACCTTGAACCATCCATATTGATCATCTAGTGACTTGCATTTTTTAAGGGACTATACAGATAACTTATGCATTCCCTCTTTTATTTTTGCCACTGCTGTTATGACTTGAATCTTGGTCTATATTAAAGTTTGTATTTCACTCAATTAGCTATAATGCTATTTGACTTTGGTTTTTGGTCCAAGGGGAGGCTCAAAAGGTGGAAGGTAGAGAAAGGATAAAGTAACAGAAAGGGGCGGAACATATTGCGAGGAATCAAACCCGTCGTGCATTTACAATTCATGTTTGTGGCTTAACCAACTGAACTGACACGAGGAAATTTGACTTCAAATGCCAAAGTGTATTTTAATGATTTTTTACGTTACAATACCTTTTTATGGTATTCTAATGATTGATCATAAATTCTTACTATTTGCAATATGGCAACGGTTTAGGAAATAGGCCTTCAAATTCACGATTCAAATCCCAATTTGACAACCATGACCTAAAACGATATTTGCACACCCTTTCATAGGCAAACCTAACCAAATTTTAAAGGTCCTAACTGAATTGGAGATGGAAACTGCAAACAATTCAGGTAGTAGGAACACCAGAACTCAGACACAGGCACCAATTATCACATTTTATCATAAAGTTATAGATGAAATACAGAAACTCGTTCCTTCATCCCCATCCTTAAAACACATTTAAAAAACAGTCCACAACCGTGATTTTGACTGCAACGTCAAGGTTTTCAGCCTTCTTTGGTTGCCATTGTGGCCGCATCAGCTACATTTGTCCACAATTTACCAATATCTCAAAGAACAGTACGAACCCGCCAGAGCAACAACAATTTAAAAACCTTGCATAGAAGCACTTACACAGCCCTCACCAGTTTTCAAACATACACAATCAAACTTTAAAGTATAGTCTCATTCAAATTGAAGTACCAATCAAAGCCCTATTGCATGCAATTAGAGACTGTATGAAAAAGGAAGAAAGGAACAGAAAGAACCTTACGTAACGGCGACAAACAGCGGAAGCACGCCCTGCCCTCCTCATAACAATAATCATGATCTTCCATCCCGCAGGCAACATGTCGCCAAGTTCAGTGGCCGGCACAATCCTCCTCTTCTTCCTCTGACTCGCCCATTCTCCACTCAAAGTCTCCAAAAATTCCATCACTTGCGACTCCGTCTCCAACCCTTGCGTCCTCCTCTTTAACTCCACCTCAAACAGATCCTCATACAAACCAACACTCTCGTTAACAGTCGCCGTCGCCACCGCGGCGTTCCCCTCGCCGTTACCGTTAACCTTCTTCGGTTTCTCAACGAAAACCGTCACAGATTTCTCCTCATTGGTAACCTTCTTCGGTTCCTCAACGAAAACCGTCAGAGAATTCTCCTCCTTGTTAACCTTCGTCGGTTCCTCAACAAAAACCGTCAGAGAATTCTCGTCCTTCCGCGGCCGCCCACGCTTCCGCTTCCTCTGACTGCCATCCGGGACAACGTCAATCGGAACGTTCTGGAACAACGCCGCGGACATCGGAGGCAGCTGTTTGAACTCGACCTGGACGGGAACCAGGCGGCGCTCAGGCGCATCATTGTTGCGCGGCGCGTTGTTGCGGAGAGGCTCGACGCCGAAGAGTTGGTGCAGCAGAGCGATAATTCGGGAGTTTTCTTCCTCCTCGGGCTTCGAAATGTGGAGGGGAATGTGGAAGGAGGAGGAGGCGGGAACCGCGGGATTTTGTTTGCGCTTGTTGAGGCGGAGTTTGGAGTAGGTCTGTTTGCGGCTGCCGGCGGATTCGTTGAAATTGGAACGGTCGATTTTGGGAATCACGGAGTCATCGTCGCTGTTACGGCGGTGGCGGTGAGTGGCGCCGGAGAGGGAGAGGGTGTAGAGTTCGGGTTGAGAGAGGAGGCGGAGGTCGACGAGCGGAAGAGAGTCGATGCAGTGGTCGGAGGAGGGTTCCGGTTCCGACGTCGTCATGGGTGTTGCTGCCTATGGCCACCGTGGTTGCAAATGAATCTGAATTTGAAGGAATGGGTGTAAATCTTGTACGCCTCTCTCTTTTCTTTTGTTTCAAGTTCCAATTTTTCAACTGTCTGTGTACGTTTTCACTATTCTTTTTATAAGGGTTTCATTATATATTTTTTGGGGATAATTACAACGCTTCCAGATTTGAATAATTAAAACCCTGAATTCCCATCACAAAGCTTATCGACTGAATGTCCTCCGAGACAGGGGAAATTGAAAGTGTAGGGCCCAATATCGCTCGGAGCAATACAGGTCCACAACGAAATCTTGAGGGTTAATTTTAATAGATTTGAATTTAATTTATTTTAAATTTTAAATATAACTTCAATTCCAATCTAATTTTTTAGGCATTATAGCAATGATAAAAGATATTGATTTAATAGATAATATCTTATACAACACAACATTATATTGTATTGATTATTTGTGGTCTATACTAGGTACTATTTATTTTGAAATATATAATAAAATACTCTTAATTTAAGTTTTATATTTCTTTAATTTAATAATTTAATTATATATGATGTTAAGACTAATATATTATGTCAATAAAATAGGTAAACCTAGTTTTGTCCTGTATGTCGTTAAAACTCAAATGAATTGTGTTTAGATTCAAATAAAATTGTCTTATTCAAATGTTAGGTCAAATAGAAAAGATAAATTTACTGTGCAAATACACTTAACTTAGGATAAATAAAGACATATAATAATAAAGTCGGAAACATTGAAGAGTTTACAAATGTATTTTCTTTTTTAAGAAGATTTTGCATGTGAGGTAAGGAAATTCATCTAGAAGAGAAATCATAAAAAAATTTAAGCCTAACGACATAATTTAAGGAACAAAATGTTCTAAGCTAGACTATCAACAATCAATTGCATTCTTTAAACATATGGACAAAAACAATCATGTTTATCAAATGCTTAAAGGATCTAATTATATGAATAAGAGGAGGCAAGAAATGTGAATTTAGGTAATCATTGATCAATTTTATCTCAAATCATAAATGGATTGAAAAGTGTTGTTTAAAAAAAAGTGACAACCAAAAAAATACTATGAAGAATTGCGCATAATCAAGTTTACATCACAAACAAATGTTACTTAGCGATGATTAAAGATGCAACTTACCGGAGGTTCTAACCGCCACTGGTCCTACTTCAATCAGTTCATAAATCATCATTGAATTTGGCAATGCAAAAGCATCTTAACGGAAATCACAAATCTAAAAATTGTGAAAGAATTGAAAAGAGAACGAAAAAATCTATGAAAGGAATATTTGTACTATTAACGTTTGTGAGGATTTGAACGAGTGGTTGAAGCAAAGAAAATTGTGGGGATAACGACTCGTGGGAATGAAAAAGGCGCATCTCTGGTTGGCGTGAGAGCAAAAAAAGCCATCACTTGTCTTTGGTTTTAAATCAGCGAGGAAAACTGACTCAATTCAAACTTCATTTTAACTTAGCATCCGTCTTGTATAACCACATCCAAATAATCGACGTTGTGTTGCGCTTTTTTTGTAGTGAATTAAATGATTGAGCAAATACCCAAAAATAAATGTTAAAGATTTAAGAATAAAGATAAGAGTATTCAATAATTGATATATCATTATATTTAATAAGTCATAAAAGTAAATAATCTTATTGAAAACTAAATTTATATGGAAGTAGTTTAAGATAGTTAAAAGAAAAAACATTCTATATAATATCTATGATGAATTATTTGTTTGAGAAGGAGTTGAAGAGATGCAATTATTTGAATTCTTGAAAACTTTAATATGGAGTAGGAATGTTTGAAGAATAAATATGAAGATGGTGTGAGCCACTTAAATAAGAAAAACAGTTTATTACAAAAAAATGTTAGTGTTTTAAAGTATTAGGTGATCTATTGAACAAGTCATAGCAAAAGCAAACATTGATGCCAAATACTGGTTAAATACTAAAAAAAAAATACAAATGTCGCATAAATAGTTACAAGTTATTTTTCCTTTGATATGTACAACCCTCCTTAATGTTAGACTACAAGGTTTTCAGTGTCTCTCACACAATTAACATGATTAATTGAGTTAACTTGAGTAAACAATGAAGTTGAAGAAAATAAAATACAAACTTTGGTAATACTAGAAAAGACATGTCCTTCCATCTAGTGCATATGATGCATACTAGCATCGTCAAAGTGCTTATAAAGGTATGCTAAGGCAATTGGCCCCATGCATACTTACTACATGTTTAGAGATTGCAAAAGAGATCTAATAATCAAACACTTACACATGTAGAACTATTGTTAGCAAAATCGTGCAACCCATCCCCTTCTTGTATACTTGAAGTGTTAGTCTCAAATGTGTATCCCATACACATTTCGCAGCCAACAAAAACGTACATGTGTTGTTTGATTCACAAATGTATTCGTAAGAGCTTTTAAGATGGTCATCCAAACAATTCCAATATGTATGCAAAGTGATGTCTTGAGATATGAACATCTATGAACACAACTTGTAAGAGATTAATAAATGTAATAAAGACGACACGTCATCCAAAGTGATAATCATTTTCCCAATTAAAAGGTGAAATGAACAAGTGCCCACATACCTAGGTAAAAGGTTCTTATTCTTGATGTGATGACTACACTATAAAAGTAGAGCTAGCAAAACATATGAACCGTTAGTTACTTGTATGTGCTCTTTGTCCAAGGCTAATTACTTCAATTTCTATCCATAAGTGATTTTCTTCAACTTATGACAATCTTGCAAAAATACAAACATATTTTTAGAATGAAAGTAACATCAGAGACAAACCTATTCATATTGGAGAGGGTCTTTATGCCCTTTTTTTATTCTATTTTTTCTTTATATATATAATACAATATTTTTATATTACGTTAATTGTTTTATTCAAAGACTTTGATTGTAAAAATTATGGTATTTAAGTATTTATTTATTTTATTATTTTTTTCAAAATATTTTATTCCCATTTTATAGTATTTGTCACAAATATAATGATATTTTTTTTTATCTTTTTAAACAAATATACTACTCTCTTTTTTTTTTATAAATACTTATTTTTTATAGTCTTCATCATTGAAATATATTTTTTATTTTTAATTTTTTTAAAACAAAATATTTGATGTTATTTATTTTCTTTGTTAATATATTTTCCTTTCATATTGTATAATTGTTATTTTAAAGGTTATAAATATTTATATTTATAATCAAATGACTTTATTATCGTTTCTTTTATATTGATTTGAGGAATTAAATGTTATTTATAATTAATCTTTTTCTATAATATAAACTTACACTACAAATTGATAAATTTAATTTGAAACATAATAATAACTATTATCTTTTTTATTACTATTATTTATATATTCTACTTGTCATTATTACCTCCAATTTAATTTAAGCTTTTGATTGCATGGGTCTAGTTTCAAATATATGAAACTAAATATCATTAAACTTTGGGAAAACAAACTAAGAATGTGTATCAAACATTTGTCAAAATTTACTTTGATAGATTTTAGGTTTTTCATAAAATAAATAGTTAATGTAATTCTTTTATTACAAAACCAACTAGGTTATATTTAATCCCCTAACTAGTTTTGTTGGATTTGCCCTTAAAGGAAAATCAAACACATATTGACATGTTCTTAAATAATTTTCAGTATTCTATTAGTCTCAATCTAATGAAGATTGTCATTAATTATTCTCATATAAATAAATATTCCCATAATAAAATCCTGTCTATTTGATATTTATTAAAAATATATAAAACTTTTTAGTCAATATATATATATATTAATATTTATTTCAAGACTAAATATTAAATTAAATACAACCTACTATCATCTAAAACAATGCATATATAAGCAATCAATATACCATTAAAAGATTACAAAAGGAAAAAAAGTTAAAAGTTAGAAGCAGAAAAAAAATTAATGAAATAATTTGGAGAGACAAAAAAAAAAAAAAAGAGTCAAAGCACCAAAACCAACCAAATTGCTTGACGCAAAGGCGACGAAGCAACAAAAGCAAGTGTTAAGGTTGTAACTTTTATCATCGTTCATTTCATCTGTGTTGTGCTGTGCGTGTGATTTCCGCCACCGCCACCGCCACCACCACCGATCACCCACCAACTGATATCCGTAACCTCTTCACCTTCCTCTCCTTCCCTAATTTATAACTAAAAAAACAAACAAATAAAAAATAAACGTCCACTAAGGTTGGGGCACGTCACCCATCTCGCCCTTCCCCTCGCTCATCTTAAATCCATGCTTCGGAATTAGGGTTTCAATTCGGATTTCGTAAGTCTGGTGCCCAATTTCGTGATTCCGAGCGACGGAAAAGGGGAACGGAAAGGGATGAGGATTTGGGGATCGGAGATCATGTTCGCCATATTGCTCTGTGGGACCCTCTCATGCACCGCTCAAGCTCATCACATCACCGCCAGCATCTGTCCGGCTCGCTCCCTCCTCGATTTCATGTTAGGGTTTTCAGATTTCACCTGCCCCCTTCCCAATTCTCTTGGATCCATTGCCGTCACCGAGGTAATCCTTTCTCTTTCTTCTCTATTTGTTATATTATTTTAATTTTCGTATTACAAATTATAAATTTTGTCTCTTGGGATTACAAGTTTCAAGAAATTGAAGTTGACTATGTTTGTTTGCCTCCGCTTTTTGTAGCTCCATGTGGAGCTGATGTTTGCGCCAAATTTAGATTGAGTAATGTGAGATTGTTATAACTGGAATATTTTTTTTTTTTTTTTTTGGTATTAGAGGCCTCAAGAATTCGGAGTTGACTATGTTTGTCTCCACTTTTTGTAGTTCTGTTTGGAGCTGATGCACTGTTTGTGCCAAATTTAGATTTTGATGTAAGATTGTAATAACTGTAATATGAGTTTTTATTTTTTTATTAAAGCTCTGCATTTTTGATGTGCAGGGAGATGAGGTTTCTTTGCAGAAGGTTCTGAATATGGTTCACAAGAATAATAATGAGTATGTGGCTGTGCTCTTCTATGCGACCTGGTGTCCTTTCTCGCGGGTGTCTATACCGGTTTTTTCCATCCTCTCTGCCCTGTACCCTTCCATTCTTCATCTTGCCATTGAAGAATCATCAGTTTGGCCGAGGTTTGTGGGATGTGTTTTCAGATTTTAATCATTTTATTTTTAATTTTTCTGTATAGATTATTTCAATTCATCACCGATCCAATTCTTGCAGCACACTGTCCAGATATGGTGTCCATAGTTTCCCTACACTGTACATCTTGAATTCTACCATGCAGGTTCGGTATCATGGGTCTCGGACGCTTGGCTCGCTCATTGGTTTCTACAATGATGTTACTGGTAAGGCGTGCTTTTCTTTTTCCACTCCTTATCCTTGCATTTGTATTTGTGTGTTATCTTTATTTTTTGTTCATGTACATCAACTGTAATTGGAACTTTTGATTAAGATTCTCGCAAGTAATTCATTCAACTCATGGAGTTTAAATTCGATGATAGTGCTCAAACCATTTGTAAACCTTTCAAAACAAAAACAACAAAAAAACAACAACAAAGCCTTATCCCACTAGGTGAGTTTGGTTACGTGGATCACACGAAAAGTTTCAGAAGTATTATTTAGCATGAGATCTCCCTTAGAGTGTGTTTTGATAGATAATTTTAATTGAGGAAAGTAATTTATCAGAGAATTTAAAATTCTTTAATTTAAAATTCATTGTTTGGATTTTTATATGAAGAATTTAAATTTTTGTAATTTTAAAACAAAATTTTAAACAACTAAAAATGTGGAATTTTAATTTCCTTCTAAAAGGTGAGAAATTGAAATTATCTTCTTCTATAAAAGCTCTCACCGCACCAATCTTTGCTCTGTCTCCATCGCCGGCAAGTACTCTAACCTTCGCTACTCTCACGACACCTTCCTCACGCACCTCTCCGTGCATGAGGTTCAAAATTTTAAAATGAAGAAATTCAATTTCTTTATCCAAACACAAAATTTTGAAAATGAAAGAATTTTAATTGATGCATTTTTAACAGGATTGTCTTTCATAACGACAGCTTCAATGGCTCTAAACTGCTGGAGGATGCACTTTTCCTCTGCTGGTCTTGGCTAGTTAACTTGGAGAAAGAATTCAATATTCCTTTCTACCATTGGTCTAGTCATATTAGAGAAGGTTTTTTGTTTGTTAGGGGGGCCTAGCGTCTGTTTTGGCTTCGATGTGTGTACGTCCTTTGTCGGATTTTTGGCAGTATCAGCTGTAGGCAGTTATGGTTTTCAGGGGAGGGTTTGTTATGTTTTTTCTCTTTTTGTCCTAGCTTTTAGCCAGAACTCAGTTGGCTTTATCTTCTGTGACCTAAGCCACCTAAGTTCTGTTTTGGTTCTGCTAGGTTGTATACTTTGCAGTACTTCTTGTATTGTGTCTTTTTCTAATATATATATATATTATCTTTGCTGATAAAAAAAAAAAAATTCCTGAATTTTAAATTCTCTGAAATTTTAAAATACTCTATCCAAGCACACTCTAATGATTTCCCCCAATGTCCATTTTGGTGTCTCTTTTCTCCTTTTCATTAGACTAAAATCATGCAGTCTACTTTTCTAATTAGCACCTCTTGTGGCCTTTCTTTGTATATGCCCAAACTACCTTAACCGGTTTTCCATCATCTTTTCCTCAATGGGTGCTACTCCAATCTTTTCTTATATTTGTTACGTATTCTATCATTTCTTGTATGACCACACATCCATCTTAACATTCTCATTTATGCTACTCCCATTTTTTTTTTCATGTTGTCCCTCTAAAGCTCAACATTCACTACTGTATAGTACAGCTGGACGTATAAGTGTACGATAAAACCTGCCTTTGAGTTTAGTAGGTACTTTGTGATCACAAATAACCCTCAACGCCTTTCTCCATTTAAGCCATCTCACTTGTATTCTATGTGTGACATCCTCATTAATTTCTCCATCATCTCATACGATTGATCCCAAATATTTAAACTTAGCAACATGTGGTATGAATGTGGTAGGACACCTTTTCCCAATTTTACTTCTGATCCAAAACCCTCTTGTATTCTAAGCCATCTCACTTGTATTCTATGTGTGACATCCTCATTAATTTCTCCATCATCTCATATGATTGATCCCAAATATTTAAACTTAGCCACATGTGGTATGACTGTGGTAGGACAACTTTTCCCAATTTTACTTCTGACCCAAAACCCTCTTGTTTCTTCTCTTGCTAAAATTGCAATATATATACTCTGTCTTGCACTTGCTCCTACGTAAGCAAAAATCCTTTGTTTCCAAAGTCTGCCTCCAAAGTTCAAGCTTGTTGATAATTGCTTCCCTTGATTCCTTGATCAAGAGTATATCATCTGCAAAAAGCATGCAGTTAGAGATAATCTAGTCTTGGGCATGCTCAATCAAGACTATTGGGATAATTCAAGAGGTCAAATTAACGACTTTCCTATTGGGATAGGATTACATCAAGCAAATTTTGTCTCCTATGTGGTCAAGTTCCTAGACCACAGTATAATCCTTGGTTTATCTCCCAAATTGTGAAACCCTGCAAAATCGTTGTTATTGCACCAACAAAAATTACAAAAATAGTCTGGGATACCATCATCCTACACCACTCATTTCCCCACGATAGAACTTGGATTTTCTTGCTCAAAGAATAAAAAGATAAAACAGAACAAACACCGAAACAAAACATGGTGCTCTCAACTGTTGGGTATGGCTCATACTTTGCCTTCAGAAGATAAACTTTTTCGAAGCCTAGTACTGTTGTTGGCCTCTATGATTAAAATAGCGGTGCTTTAGCGCGCTATCTCGCATCAACTGCGGGTTGCGGCACCCAGCCACTACTTCCGTGCCGCAACGCGACGGTTTTCGGTAGAGGCCGGTGGCGACGGTGCGGCTGGCAGCTCCACCAAAACGCAAGCGTTCACACTTCCGTTACCACGAAACGGCACCGCACAAGGCTCACCGTCGTCATTGACCTCTCAGACACTCTCGCCGGCGGGTCCGCATTCCTCGCCGGAGTTGCGACCCTTCTTCAACAGCGCCAACTCCTCGTCATTCATATCCTCCTCCTCCGACGTCGCACTTCCCCGTGCCATGGACACCGGCGAAGCCTCCCTACAGGCGTGGTCGCAACACAACGGAGGAAAAGCGCTGACCGTGGCTAGCTTGGTGTGCGGCAGCTGCAGTGCCGCAATACAGGAAGAGGAAATGGAGAAGAGGAGGCGCAAGCGTAGGCTATGTAATTGCGTTCACGGCTTGGGCTAAGACCAGATACCAATTTGCTTCCTGTACCCCTTTTGCTTTTTGTACTCCTTCTTGCTCATTTTTTTAATTAAAAATTGAACTTGTGTTATACTTTTCATTCCTCATTTCCTCCTATTCTGGGTGATTTCTTATCTTATAGCATTTATATATGTGGTATAATTTATTATAAGTATTTTTATGGACTTCACAGTAGCGGCTTTACCGCTACCCCCTATACCGCTGTAGCATTTTTGGGGTCGGCCGCTACCGGCCACTACCCGCTATTTAAAACTATGGTTGTCCTGGGGTTTTATTATTTATAGTTTGGGCTTGAGCCCATGAATAGCTACGGTGCTTAGGGTTTCTAAGTCTATATATTTCCTTGTAACCTTAGTGCATTGTAACGAGTGTATGAGGATAATATTGAGAATAGCTGGACGTAGCCCACATTGGGTGAACCAGGGTAAACACTATGTGTTATTTTCTTTTTCCCTCTCTCTTTTTGCTTTCTCGATTGTTGTGTGATTGCTTGGTACAAACATCAACCCTGAGTCTGAAACTGAACCGACCTAAAGAAGCCCTGAATTCATGGAGGTTGGGCAAAGTGTGCATTTAGTGAGGAAGTTGGTATTTAGTGAAAATATGCTGATATACAATGCGAGAAGTTGTGAATTTTTGATTTGTAAGTTGGAAACTTATCAATGAGCTCTTAAGAGGGGTGAAAAGTTGTGAATTTTAGAAGTTTGCACTTAGATGGAGAAACTTTGGATTTTCTGTTTTTAGCTAAAAACTACCCCATGAAAATTCCTAGCATTTTCAAAATTCTTTTGTTTAATATCCAAGTGAAGCATTTTATAGTAAATGATATCAGTTGTCTCAATAAATACATTACCTCTCTTAAATTGTTTAACAAACGGAAAATGTTGTAATCTTGTTATGCAGTAACACATTGTTTTCCTCATTTTCTTTGACATGCAGTATCACATTTTGTTTTCCTTTTCTTCTTGTATTTGGTTCATTATTTGTCTGTCATTGTAGGGATTAGGATTGATTCACTTGATCAACTATCACTTGAAAAAATTGGCCGTTCATCCGCTGATGAGAGTCATGGTAACACGGTGCCAGAAAGTTCTCCATTTTCATGGGCTAGATCTCCAGAAAATTTAGTATGTCGGGAGACTTATTTGGCTCTGGCCACTACATTTGTGGTTTTGAGATTACTATACTTGTTTTTTCCTACGCTGCTTATATGTATTCAATATGCTTGGAGAAGGGTCATCCAAAATATTAGATTGGGGAGCTTGCTGGAACATCCTTTGATTTATTTGAAGTGGCTAACACAGTCATTTAACCGTTTGAAAGAGCCGTACAAGAGAAGTAATCTGCAGGAAGGAGCAATGAATGCTAGAGCATGGGCTTCCAAGTCCCTTGCCACCGTTTCAATTGGAGAGGAAAGCAGCAGCAGCCGTGGGACTCATCAGTGAGTTGACTGTACTGAGCGGATTTTCCTTAAAATTGGAGATGTGAATATACCCTATGAAAGGCTTGGCTGCAAGTTATGCCATGGACTTTTGTTTCAGGATCATCTTCACCTCCTCTGGCCTCGTGCTTAGTGAGGTCAATTATGTTTCTGAGTGATGTAATCGTCCCTTATATGTCCATATGATCAACAAATACGTCATTCAGCGCTCTAGAAGATTAAGACTTCAATGTGTATAGTTTAAATGTAGCAAACTCGAGCTAAAATCTGCAATTTTGTGACTTGTAGGTTTTCTTGAGGGTCAAATCTTTGGATGCAATTGTTGATGCAATTGGTGTGTGGTTATTTGTAAGTGCTAAAAAATAAGATGGTGATAATCTGATCATGTCAATATAGAAGTAATTTATATCAAAATCTATAGTAATCTGTTTTAATCCTTTCCTCAGGAGAGATCATTGATCTTTTAGAAAACCCTGGTTTGTAACGGTGTCCCAACCTCTAAATAGTGAATACGCACCGTGTTATGTGAATTTGATCCTTCCAAACATTAAGATTTAAGAATTAAGAAGTCTACACTTTGCTTTTTCTTTAGGAATAGAAAGTCTATGAAAGGGATAGTTTTGAATTAAAATAGAATATAAAATATAAATTTCATTTTATTTTACTCTTTTTTAGTTTTCTTTCTCTCCAAACAAATGAACAGTTAGAGACACTAGCAAGACAATATTAAATTAATCAGATGTCTTGACTGCACATGGTTGACATATTTGCAATTGCAGTATGATGAAATTAAACTAGCTTGCAATTATTATTATTTGGGAAATACTGTTTAGTACGAAAAATATTAGACGAAACTGAATACGAATGCATCACCATGATTTGTGGCAAACGCCCAAATCTATCTTTTTCTTTTTAGTTGTCAAATAACCAACAAAACATGTCTACATATATTCGTGTGATTTTTTGCAATTTCTCTTCGTAAGAAATAGCGACACTCTTATTATTTTTATTATGTACTGTGTTTAGTCTGATCATTTCTTGCCGACAAGCAGAAAATTTGGGTGAAAGCTTGATTTCGTGCATTTTCATTTTTAGATATATTGATAATTGATTGCCCTTCAATCTTCATAATTATATTATGGGATCAAAGGAAAAGCTTGATGAAATAAAAATTTACCATGTTAAAATAAGTTTAATGAATTAGATGAGGTAAGAGTTAATTTGTCATTCATTACATATTTTCTTCTTTAAGTCGACACTGTCTGAAATTACCTTAAAAAAAGAGAAAACATAATAAAACTAAACGATATTTTAGACTGATTAAATATAATGCCTTTATGATAAATAATACCAATAGGTAACTATCACCGCATATCGTAAGTAAAAAAAAGAAGAAATTAAAAACTATCAATGCATATGCATTCTGTACAGGAAATCTAACTGCAGCTATTCTTAATCTATCTTCGATTTGATCCTATTTGCTATATCTATATAATATATATAGTGTTATGTACTTGAGAACAATAGTGTCTAGCTAGATGGTTAGTGGGTTGATTTTGGATCAATATCTCTATCTGAAATATCTATAGAAGAAATACTCATAAATTAAGTAGATCATTATGCATTTTGATATTGAAACGACATTTAACCAGATTGTGAGGTGTGCACAGTGACAGTATATAATGGAATCAAGAGAGAATGAATATACATGTGAGCATATCTCTCATTTATAAGGATGTTACCTCTAGGTCAATTGCTACTACTTCTTGATTAGATAAGATATAATCTATTGAGTAGATAAGATATCTGTTTGTTGGAATTTCCTTTAATAACTGTTGTTATGCACGTTGTTGAGATTTTTTCAGTTATTGTTGAAATTCTGAGCTAATGGATCTTTATTGGATCACATCATATTAGGCCCATATGCTGGATCCGTAATAATACCATTTAGCATTTTTTATTTGGTGGATTACCGGAACCGGAAAGCAAGGAATTTGGCATTGCAGTTGCAGAAGAAGCTAGGGGACAAAGGAAAAGAAAGACAAGTTGCAATTGGTAGCACTGAAAAAGGGATGTATAGAAAATTAGTACTAAATCGGTAGTGGAGTAGTAGTAGAAGAGAGAAGAAATTAAAGTTGACGACACCAACATCCGACAATCCGTACTTGGTTGTGTGTCACACGTCAGCAGCAACAACAACAACTAAGGTGTGCGTGCGTACGTAAGTACGACACAGATTTGGTTGGTTCCGAAAAGAAGTACTCATACTATACTACAACCTAAGCAGCTAGCTAGTCCATTAGAACTTAGAAAGCTTTAAAGCACGAGCTTACATTACCCACCATTCAGTATTCACAATCTCATGCACATGCATGCCGTAGTGGTGACTGGTGAGTGGTAACGTCGACTTGTACGTAGTATCCAATTGCTTTCCTCAATGGGATGGGATAGGTACAATTAATTAAGGCTTGTCAAGCAAATAAAGTTAAATTGTTCTTCTAAATTTTAATTAAGTTCCAACTTCAAACTGCTGCACCTTGCACTTTTTGCACTTGCGGGATAGTATTCAACTGTACAAAGAGCACATCCACTAAAGGCAAAAGATGTGAGGCATGTACTCAAAATAGTTTGTCCAATGTCTACATTGCTGATAAAGTTGTTGATAGTACTTCAATTTGCATTTAGAAAATAATTTTTTAATTTAAGAAAAAAAAGCAATTCATTATCATAAATGAGAAATATAAGTGAATAGAATTATAAAGTTAAAAAAAAATTCCTATCATTTATCATCATATTATAAATTTCAGTACTCATTCTTGAGTGGATTTTTTAGGAATTACTATTATTTTTAGTAAGTTACATGACGTATCTCGTTTTTATTTTAATACATATTAATTTCCGGAATATTATTATTATTATTACTTAAATTTAATTAATTTAAATTTAAAATTTAAATCTAGACAAATCGTAGAGATATAGGAGATATAGGTTTTCAAGATTATTGTAATAGGCCGACAAATACAAAAATTAAGTGTTGGGAACTGAAAATTAACTATTATAATAATATGATTCGTTGAAATTCCAAATTCTCAATTACAAAATTACAGATATAAAAATTTTGCTATAAATAATTGAATAGATTGAAATCGACCAAATTTAGTATAGAGACGTTGATAATTGAATAATAAATTATAACATCATATATTTTTATATGTGAAATTAAAGATTAATTTGGTATTTTTGGTACAACCAAAAGGTATAATTTTCCTCCCATCAAGTCAACTCATTTTTTTGAATAAAGTGAAACCTTTAGTTCCTATTTCATATATCTAAGTTGAAAATTAAACTCAAATTTTAATTAAGATATCCAAATATTGAATCATTTTTTATTTACGTCCCACAACCCAAGATCGACGTGCCAATGAGAAGGAATCGATTTTCAATCCAACGCAACGTACATCCAAAATAAAATATGATCATTGAAGAAGCCACTCCTTGCAAATTGGATTCCGTTCTAATCTAATCTGCCTCTCGATTCACACCGCCCATAGGCCCACCTTAAGCTTGTTAAAACAGGATTGCAATCATAGTTTACAATTGAAAGATAAACGCAATTATATAGCTAAATTATCTCAAATTATTTTGAAGCTTATGATGTCATATATTATTATTTTTTGCTTATCTTTATTTTAAGCAACTGACTAAGATCGCTTGCAGTTTAGACCTGTACAGTTTCTTTTAATGAGTTTTTGTTAACAATTTCATATGCCACTGATGTTTTGTCCTAAATATTGGGAGTGTCTCGTTGTTTTATCATTTTCCGCTCTAATAGGACTTCTAAAACTTTTGTTTCATTGTCTCACATTTACTAGTAAATGAGGAGAGAAAGGTTAAAGTATGTAGTCTATAGTTACAAAGTATTTTAATTAGTTTCTTTTAAAACTGAGTTTTCACTTTTTATCTACTCAACACCATCGCAACAAACACAACTATATCAACATGCATGAGAGGAATAAATAAGTATTGTGTCTTATGCAACCACAACTCCGCATTTCAACATCAAGTTCAATAAATCCAAGCGCATCATGCATGGAAATAAAAACATCAAGGTTCAAAAGCGTAAATCATGAACTCCTTAAGATACTAAGCAGATAAAGAAAAAGACCAAGAATTGGATCTCAATCTTAAGTATGATAAAGACCTCACCAGTGGATCACAACCACATTGAGTAAGGCTTTCATCATCCGTGAGTAGCATGCTCCAAAGTATGGGTGTTCACGGATTGTATTAGTTTCAGCTTGGGGGAAAATAAAATCCGAACCGATTGATTTTAATTGGTTCAAATTTCAGAATCTTTTTCCTAATTCGAACCAAACCAAACCAATGTTGAACGGATTAGTTTGGTTCAGATCATTGGATATCTGATTAAAAAAATAAAAAAAATTAGTTTCGAAAAAAATATAAAATAATAGTTTTATCCCAAAATTAATAGATAATTTTGTAACATACATCAAATTAGTCAAATCCATCATGAGGAGGTTTGAAGGTCAAAGATCCACTGCCAACGCCGACTTAGTGGAGGTCCAGAGGAGGCTCGACAATGTCAATGATCATTGTGGCGAGGTTGGATGGCGGGTGAAAGAGGCTCTATGAATGTGCATGTGCAACACCCTCTTAAGGTTATGTGAGAAAGGAAAACGAAAGTGTCAAAGTGAGTTTTTGTGAGTACGCGTGATGGACATAAAACACAACGGAGATACACAAAACAACATAAAAATATAATTAACTTCAACATTTAAAAAATAATAAAAATTAATAATATATATTTGGTTTGGTTCGGATTTGAAAATTTTCAATTCGATACTCGAACCAATTGTTATTGGTTCTAATTGATTTGATTTTGATTATCGAATTTGTCAGGTTGATCCGGACCGATGAACACCCCTACAAGAAAACACATTCATCATCAACTTCCGTATCAAACCACATGATCATCAATCACACAAAATCACAAGGGTAAAACTCGTTTAATAAACCAAACATATAATTACATAACAATGAATTAAAAGTTGACAGTTAAAATAAATCAAAACACATTAGAAATTGAAACAATTCTCATATACTCACAATTAAAGTCAAGTCACAATCAAAATCAAGTTCACATCTCAAACATATTTCAATCACTTCCATCAAAAGGATGCATATTATTTTATATGTATACATATGTAAATATCATGCATAGTGCTTTTGCATATTCTTACTCCAAGTAAATTTTTTACTTTGAGTGATCATCTTAGGTTCATCCCTTAAGATAAAAGCACTTGTTGGCTAAGAGAATCCATTGGAGAGAATCAATTGTAATGGTTAGTTTTTTATCATAAGGGAAGTAGATTTTTGACTTTGAGTGATCATACTTACCATTACAATGGATTCTCTCCAAAGCTCTAGAGTGCATGGAAGTATGAAAGGAAGTGTGAGACTCTACTTCTCCAACTTAAGGGTGTCACGAGGAAGAAGAAATGAGAGATGGTGGCCAGGAAAGGCTCACAATTTTTGTTGATTTGTAAGACTCAGGGAAGGAGGAGCTTTAAGGGTTTTTCTATCACTAAGGCTAAATTTTTATGCATACACCCACCTATTCTCTTCCTTAAGGCCAATCATGGAACCCTACCACAAACAAATCATAAAATCACCCAAAAACCCCTAAGTAAACTTACTATATTTTACCAAATAAATTATTCATGGCATAAATTAAATTTAGTTTCTCTTGCATTTTGATAAAAAAAAATGTTTCATAAAAAATGATTAATTTGTTAATTTAATCTTTTTAACACGATTTCTAAATATTTAAAAGTATCAAAATTTATTAAATAAATGTTTCATCAAACTATGATAAATAATTTTTTCATAGAATTTTGTTACTTTAAGTTATTTAAAATCAGTCTTTATGTTAACATTTTCTTAAAATTACCACCATAAGTGCATCTTGACTTTTTTTTGACGTTTATATGAAGTTCTTGAGGCACGTGTAATTAAGTTTTCCCTTCATCTATAATTATGATTTGGATAATTATTATAATTAGTATTTTAATATCAGTGAACAAGATAAACATGTTTTATAGAGTAAATTAAAATTCATAATAAATAGTATATATATATATTAATTTATAATTAACAATTTAAGTTATTTTTTTACTATATAAGATAATTTTCAACTATTTATAATTTAAAATAAAACTATTAAAATTTAATTTAGAGATAAAGATAAAAAATAAATTGAGATAGTGGAAAGAGATAATATTTGTCTTACAAGAGAATTATGTGAAACATATTTCTAAATAAAAGAGAAAAACTGTTAAAAATATTTAACTGAGAAAGTAAGAGTACAAGTTTTACTCTCTAAACTGTAAATTCTAATTTATAATATATAAGTTGATGAGTAATAAATTTATTACTTATAAAACGAAAAGCAAATTAACGTTGCATTTTTATTGATGTGATGAATTAAAATGAAAAGAAATACAAAATACTTGTTTCGACTAATTTATTTTAAAATTTTAAATGAAACTAAAAGGTTTAAGGGAATTTATTTTAAAAACATGAAAAGCAATTAACTTTTGTAGAACAATCATTGTCAAAACATGTAATGAAACACGGCAATGTTTAAAATTTTAAAAAGACAAAAATATAATTGGGGTCGTTAAAGTTTATGCGTAGAATAAGGGGAAGTTAAGTCCTACACAAAAAATAAAAAATAAAATCGTGGTGTCTGGTGAGTGACCCTTGAGCTACTCCATAAAGAAAATGATATTAATATTGACAGTTGGGCGATCCAATATTTTTTGTGAGAAAAAGTTATGTAACGGGAGTGAAATGATTTTCTAGTATCATTCAACTATAAATTTATAGCATAAAACTAATTATTCCACATTGTTACCGTATATTTTGTGTTATTGATATTGTATAAAATATTTACTAAAAAGATAATTAATCTCTGTAGAAAAATTTAATTAGTTAAATCTTCTCTTTCAATTATATTTTTTTTCTATCAAGACTCCGAACCTAAAATTTTATTTAAGAGATTCAAATTCGATACTAGTCTAACCAATAACTTGTTGATTACAGTATCAACTTATAATCATTAAACTCTTATTATATTCTTATATATTTATTTTTACTTGCCTGTCTTATTGTGGTATTGAAGAAGCACATGCAGTGGGCACGCCTTGTTCACAGCCTCATTGGAGAAATTAGCATAATCACTGAAACACCGTGTTGATTCCGCGTTTCTCTTTCATAATTTCATTGTTTTTTCAGAACAAATTCTACCAACACCCACCATTTAATAATATCCCTCCTTAGGCTCTTTCCTCCCTCCAACAACTACACACAACACAGTTATGTTCTTTTAAGAATTACTCAGCACAACCACAACAGATCTCCTTCACAAGGTTCGCTTTTTGACGACAAATGTTCCCTCTTTATATGCGTGGGACAGTGTCTGTGTTACAATCACGAGCCGTTTTCATTTTGGTCAGGTTAGTTCTTGTTCCCCTCTGACCCCTCAAACAATCGCCATGTGTCTTCTTCTCTGCTGTTTGAATTCTGCTCGGATTCTTGAATTCTAAGCATACCCATCAAAACAGTATATATTCTTATTTGACCGATGCAGCATGAGTATGGGTTGCAAGCTCTAGATGTGACAACATATAAATAGTTTTTGAAAGAATTTATTCGTGTACTGCAGGTCTTGCTTGGCATATTTTGTTTTTATCTGAATTCTGAATGACTGGTTGGTTTTCTTCCACTGTTTAGGTCTATTTCCAGAGACAAATATTCGTGGAGCTTTGAAGAGCTGCGGTGTAGATATATACAACAACTCTGGCCAACTCTCTAGTCATATCTTCCCCAACTGTAGCAGGTGTTCGTCCTTGCGGTTGTGGTTCGCAGTTTTGTCTGGACAGGCTCCTATCTCTTGTTCTGCGCCTTCCCACCGATTATGGCTAACTTCTCACTCACTCTTGCTATGATATAACTGAGTCAGTCAAGATGTGAGAGGGAATAGGATTTGTATATAGACTAGTATGAAGTTTGAAAGCGCAAAGGAGATTGACTAAAAAGGACTCGACTCAGCACTAGCTTTATCTTCTGTCATGGTCTTGTGTAGGTGTCTCTCTTTTTTGACTGGAAAGAAAGAGAAAAACAAGGTAACAAATATGTATTCATATTGAGTGTGAATTTGATTTCTATTCTCAAAAACTGTTTTTTGGTTTTTAAAAGAAACAAAAGAAAACAGAAATTCACACCATACTAACGCCTCACCACTTAAGATAACTGACTCCCTTGAACTAGGAACACAGAACAGAAGAAGAGGATGAGAAAACATCTCCCAGCTGTTTACCTGCTTTTTGTGGTGTAATGACCATATAATTTATCTGCTTTGTTTGCTTCTTCAGGGTACTGAACGGTCTTCCACGGGGGACCTTAAGACCCAACTTGACGAAGTACAACACCCAAAGATTTCATCAGAGAGTCGTGATTTGAAGCCGGCCACCATTGACGTTACAGTAGCCAGTGGTGTGCTGAAGAATTCAAGGGGCAATGTGAGGGTTATGAGTCTTGAGAGTCCTGTGAAGACTGAAGTGGAGGAAGCTTATGAAGGGGAAGATGAGCATGAAGAATCTCCTTCCATCAAGAGGGAGCTCTCTGATTTTGATCTCCAAGTCCACGAAGCTGCTGCGATCCAAGGAAGATATCATCCATCAAGTGAAGAGATAAAATACCCCAGTTTATATGAAAACCAAGCTAACATTCAATTGGAAGACAGAGACCATAAATACAGCAAAAAGAGTGATGATATAATCCAAAGTGGACATGTTAGTGATCCTGGGATTGGCAAGGCTGACTTTTGTGCTTCTCCAAAGCTCAAGCGTTCCTGCTCTGACCTGGAAAGAAGGGATGTACTAAGGAAGACTTCTCACCTCTTTCCATCTTCAAAGTCACAGTCTTTTGAGAATTTGCAGGGGTTATCAGCATATCAGATGGTTAATCTAGAAAGCCCTAGGTCTGTGATGACTCACGGCAGTGCTGATAGAGTGATGCTGAAAAAGCATTCGTCAAGTCAAGTTCTCCCTTCTAGAAGTAAAAGATTGTGGTGGGAGTTGTTCCTCTGGAGCCACAGGAATATACATAGAATGCAGTTAGGCAAACTGACAACAATACATCCTGCAAGTGCTGCTTTAAAGAGTCAATGTGGGTACTCTTCAGACATTCTTGAAGCAAAACATGGCAAGGCATTGGGACATGTGGAATTGTCCTCACCCAGCTCATCTTATGGGGAATATTTTCACAACAGCTGCGATGATGGAAATATTGATAAGCAAAGGTGGAGCAGATTTCAAAATGAGAATTTTGGTTTTTGCCCACAAAACCAATGGGTGGCTTTCTCAACAGAATCCTCCTCCTTTAGCAGAGTGGATGAGTGGGTGAAAGATCTCGAAATTCAGCAGCCACTTCCTGAGGATGATTTTGATGATGACAATATTGGAACCATTGCCTTCCCACCTTCTCCTGATGCTATCCCACAATTCATAGCATCCTCAAGCACAGCTCAGTCGGTTCGACATCCAGATGCCAATCTTTCCAAAGAGATATTGAATGCCAATAGTGTGGTTCAGTCCCTGAACCCAGCCTCAACTGCGGCTCATATATCAGGCATTGGTATAAAAGCCATCCCCACTATTTCACACTTCTCCACTCTCCGCTCTGTCAATTTGTCAAGCAATCTCATAGGTATAACTTGTCAGAGAGAAGAATGTTACCCTTAAAAACATCAGTTAATAATAATACTACTAACTAGATCAACTGATTGGCTCTCCTTTTCATGGATTTGTAGTTCACATCACACCTGGATTTCTCCCAAAGGGTCTTCATACTCTGAATCTGTCGAGAAACAAAATTAGCACCATTGAGGGCCTCAGAGAATTAACCCGGCTGCGGGTACTTGACTTAAGTTATAATCGCATCTCAAGAATTGGACAAGGTTAGTTTCTATATAGGTTAATGCTCAATGGAGGTTTTTACTTCTGGAATTTCTTATCATTCGTGCAGTATTTTCTATAAATACAATACAATTATCCACTGTTTTATCAGGGTTATCAAATTGTACCCTCATCAAAGAGCTATATCTCGCGGGAAACAAGATAAGTGATGTTGAGGGGCTACACAGGTTATCAAAGCTAAAAGTTCTGGACTTGAGCTTTAACAAGATTGCAACAACAAAAGCATTGGGCCAGCTGGTGGCTAACTACAACTCACTTCAGGCCCTGAATCTGCTTGCAAATCCAATTCAAAGCAACATCAGTGATGACCAGCTGCGCAAAGCAGTTTGTGGTCTTCTTCCAAAGCTTGTGTACCTGAACAAGCAATCTATCAAGCCTCAAAGGGGACGAGAAATACTCACTGATAGTGTTGCCAAAGCTGCACTTGGAAACAGCAGCCGGAACTCCTACAGAAGAGCACCAAAGAAAGGTGGTGGCCTAGGAGGGTCAAGTTCCTCCAGTGTGCATAGAAGCAGTGCTAGTGTTTCCCAGAAAAGCAGGAACAGGTCAAGGAGCCGAACTAAACATCATT
Source organism: Glycine tomentella (assembly GCA_007407185.1). Taxonomy (NCBI): domain Eukaryota; kingdom Viridiplantae; phylum Streptophyta; class Magnoliopsida; order Fabales; family Fabaceae; genus Glycine; species Glycine tomentella. Next base: position 349,361 of record PYAF01002533.1, read on the forward strand.
AGATGTCTGTAAAAGGTGAAATTCATCAGTATTTATAAGCCTTGATAAAGTGGAGGTGTATTTTTCAAACTTGTTTTTACCCAATATTTGTATCAACCTGTAACCCACCCTGTAGAATAAGGTTTGGTATGTTTGTTTCAATTTCAACCTGTTAGTTATCATGGGCGTTTGATTATATACCATAAAGGAGACTGCTCTAGTTAATGAGATTATGAGAGTCTCTAGGTTTAAGACTTGATGTAATGCAGTCTTCATCATCTCCAATTTTAATGTGTGGAACTTGACAATGCTGAAAACTTGTGTTCAAGCTCCTCCATTGAACTATAGTACTATGCTCATCTTTTTGTATATCATCCCTATGATTCAAACTACGAATGAAGACACACGCCTGTTATTCTTGCCAATGCAAGGAATACTCTGACAAGCACATTCAGTAAAACTGAAACAACGATTATACTAGTTAGAACTTAGAAATCAAATTAAAAAAAAAAAAAGATAAAACAATCATTTGTTGCATTGTACTACTAACTTCCGTTGCTTATATCTTTACCGATATACTTCAATTGAATAATATCTGAAAATTTGTGAATTTTTTCATCTTGTTGGTAAACTCAATGTGTATAGGCTTTTCAGCAATGCCTTTTTTCATATATTGATTCATAAACATCAAAATGTGCTTTACATCATTTCTTTTAGGCCACTGCTGTTCACAATGATCGAACTTCGACTGAACAATTTGATACTTGAAAGTGGATTTTCGTGGTTGCTAATAAAGATAATACTTCTAGTGGCCAAGTTTTTCAAAATTCAGTACGAAAAAGATGATCCACCAAACACAGAATTTGACTCCTAAAATTGAATAAGGTAGCCTGGCTAAGGACTAAAACTTGTAAACAGGCTAATTACAGCCTCAGAAAAAAGGGGAAGAGAAGGGAAGGGAAGGGGGGAAGTGATACACTGCTTAATAAAAGAAGTTTTCATACGAACCAGAGCTCTACAATATTGAATATATGCAGAACAAGATTCCTAGCAGTTCTTTTGTCGGAATTTTGTTGACAACTAACATACTTGACTACTTGAGATTTCCATAACCATTTCAAAATGGGATCAGTTTCACTTTTCATTGATAGACAATTACTCACCCACATTACTTGTTGGGTATACATGGTTTATGTATGCAAGAGTCACTATTACCCAAGATCATCCTATGAATAACAAGAAGTTTCATTATTAAGTTATTTGATTTCTTAACGAAACAAAGAAGCTTTGCTATGTTTAAATTTTTTTCTTACATGAGTAGGAACAATATGATTGTTTCTCTATTATGATTCTAATACTTGATCGTTTATATCCTTGCCACCTATGACCTATCCAATCTTCTTTGTTCCTCCTTAGAATCAAAGAGGACCCGTGAAGCCAATCACGAGCATACATAGATTGAATCATCAAAAGAAACCTTTTTCTTCGTTTTGCATCCCATTATCAGAAAACCATTTGATTTCTGTTTCAGAGCACCCTTTAATAGTTAAATTGAAGGCAGCTCCAATTGCTGTTTCTTTCCTCAACTTTCAAAACCTTTGTATGCTTCTCATGAAACACATTTCTGACTTCTCTTCCCGGGAAACACAAGTTACTCAAAAATTCAAGTCAAATGCTGCTCTTCCACCCCATCATCATCACTCCCGGGTTCCATCTGATCCACCCGAGCATACTTATAAAGCTTCTCATTAAACACAACCTGGGGGTCCTTCTCAATCAAATCTCCATTCCTATCATAGGCATCCTTCAAGAACACACCCCAATTCATCTCAGTTCCGGCCAAGTAAAACACTTGCGGCTGCTTCCGCAGCATCTGATAAGTATGCTTAGTCAAATTAAACTCCTCCTTAAACTCCACAAGGTGATGAATCGACGCCCTCTTCTCCAACGTCAAGCTCAAGAACTCATGAATCACCCCAACCCTATACTTCTCCGCCTCCAACGTCCACACATCAATCTTACTTCCATCCGAATACGGAGACACCAAAGGAAGCGCGTTGAGCAAATTAAGCTTCCTACTATCATCCAAATCCAAATCCAAATCCTTCCCATACTTCACCGGAAACCTAAACTTCCTCTTCGCGGAATCCTCGTCAATAACAAACTCTTTCTCCAAGGCACTCACTGCCAAGAGTGGGTCCCAGTTCACCAACTCGAGCACCCTCCTTCCGTCGTTTTCGACCACGATTCTGAAAAAATTAGGGTATTTGGAAACCCTATCGCGGAAATCGTCGGGGATGCCGAATAGGGTTCTGCAGTGGTGGATCTTGCTGAGGGGGATGCGGTTGCGCGATGACATCATGAGGAGCTTCCGAACCTTCTCGACTCGGTTGAGTTCTAATGTGTCCATAAGGGAGCGTTCCTCTGCGAGGAGGTCCTCCATAAGGTCGGTGAACCCTAGCCATGTTTTAGAGTCGGTGTGGCGGTAGGTCTGGAAGAGGAGGGGGTGGCGCTGGAGGAAGCGGGAGACCTTGCGGCCGCGCGGGAAGCCGAGCTCGCGGTGGAGTTTGCCGGCGTCGTCGAGGCGGAGGACGTGCTCCGGCTGGGCGGAGAGGAACTGCTTCGAGCGGGTCACGAAGCGGAGGAGGGCATCGCGGTGGAGAATGCACTCGAAGTAGGGGATGCGGTTCGGTTCGGTCTGGACCGGGGTGGTTCGCGGGCTGGGCTTGGGTTTGCGTTTTTTCTTGAATACTTTGGGGGTTTTGGTGACAAGGAAGGAGGTCGAGAATGGGGCTGAGGAGGAAGAGAAGTTAGGGGTTAGGGTTTTAGAGAGGTAGGAGAAGAAGCGCCAAGCCATGAATCTCAACGAAAAGCATACATCATCAATGGTATATATATGGGATGATGATCAACGGTGATCAAACAGCGTATGTGATTTGGAATAAAAAAAGGTTGAATAAAAAAACATCCGACCTGCCGGATTCGAACCAGCGACCTAAGGATATCTGTTGTTAGACACTACAGTCCTCCGCTCTACCAACTGAGCTAAGGTCGGATACATAAAATTTCACCAAGTATTATTTATAAACACATTTTTTTGTGTCATCTATGTTTTCATTTGTTTTCTAGTTTTGAATTTACCTTAGCAACTACAACATATATATTTTTGTATTCTTACATAACATTTGTAAATAAAAAATATTCTAAAAATATCTTAACGTTTTATCATGCCTCTTTTCGTACACTTTTAAATCTAAAAATTAATAAGGATCATATCCCTTTAAGTGAGATAAAATATATATTTCACAATCGATTAACCACTTTTTCAATAAGATATTTTTTTTCTCAAGTTACACTTTTTTTTTAGTTTTTACAGTTCCCTTTTTGATTACATAACTTGAATGTCAAAGTATTTACAAGTGGTAGCATCCACTTCTCTGACAACTATGTAACTCTAACATCACCAAGCAATTGAATACTCTTCAAGCCTTGATGATCCATTATGTTTTAGTTGAATTACCAGTGTACTAGTCAAGTCTACAACTCAGTTATTTGAGATATTAGTGGATAATAATCACTCAACCACCTATCACATTAACTCACAACTAGGTAACTTCTTATCCCCAAAAAACACAAACTGACAAATTCTCGCATTATAAATATATGGGTACACTACAAGTGTGTGTGTATATATATATTCTAACTTTATTATCTACTTACTTAAGATCGGACGAGGTGGAACTTAGTAAAAACAATAAGCAATTATGCTAAAACCTATTTGTTTGAAATTATAATCAACTATCAGTACTCCAATTAAATTTTATTGTAAATATGTTGATATATATCTCGAACAAGTTTCAATTTGTTTGATTGTAAGTTGTAAGTTTAAATTTTTGAAGTCAAATGGAAAATTTCTTGAAATTAACTTGAGAATTCGGCAAAGCCAGAAAAAGGGCAAGCTATGTTATAATGGTCTCCTCAGACTAGTTAAACTTGTTTGGATCTCATTATTTTGGAGAAAACAAATGTTTTTTATTCCAAAAAAAAAAAAAAAAAAACTCTTTTGATTGTAAACCGCTTTAAACACAACTAAATCATGAGAATTACAGTACTCCTTAACAAATTCTAATCGTAAACAGTTCCTTGCTTCTCACGCAGTTTTAAAGATTTTTAGGTGAAAAGAAAAGCTAAATTCTCAAAGTAGGGAAAGATGACTGCAGGTTTCAATTATATTATGGTGCACTCGGAACACAATCAGCTCATTCAAATCGCCAGATTACTGCGTTACGTTTGTTTATTCCAATCAATCATTGTCAGTAAGTACATCCAAGCAGAAATCAGGTAATTTTACACTGGCTGATGGAGAATGTCTTTTGATTTCACGTTATAAACATAGACAAGATTTATCAAAATATAGTTTTGCCGGGCCGTTACATTACAGGAGACATTTTAAAGAACCTATGAAATCAATGAGAGCAGAAAAATAATTCTTCTATACGAATATGGGGGGCATTAACCGCTGAGCATTTTATACACCACAGCAAACAAAACATAAATATATAACTTATTCTATCACCATCTTTCCCAATCTTAATCCTCATGTGTCTGTGTAACTGTAATCAGACATCACATGAAAAATGAAATCTACCAGTATACTTCTTCCTCTGCACTGCTCTGCTCCTCGTTTGATAATTACAAGGCCCTGTGTATATGCCTTACGGCTACATAGGAGTTGTGGTGGTATCATTGACGAGAATTCACTCTTTCCTCAATTGTTTTTGTTCCGGCTTTCTTTTTTCTGTCCAAAATTTTCAATCCCCATTTTCTATGGCGGAGCATTATGATAATAAATGAACATTATGAAAATGAATATATGAATATTATGGTCTATTTTCTTCTGGGCATGAAAGAATTAATTTGCCTGTCTCTTAAATAAAGGTTTTTGACAGATCAGGAGTCTTTGATCGCTGTCACTTTCAATTTCTACAACTCGTGCATCCCATTTTAGCCTTGTTGTCAGAGCTCTGGCTGACTCTATTAAAGGAACTGTGTCACGAATTATAATCCAACCCTGCAATCATGGCCATCGTTAGCATATCAAAAGACAAAGACCTATAATATATCAATTCAGAGGAAAGTAGCTATCTGGTGAAAACCTCCAGCAAATCTAACATTTCTCTATTGCATGATACTTTGCTAGGAAGTTAGGCGAGTTTATTTTATTTTATTTTTCACCCTAAGCACAAAAGAGAAGCCATTTTAGCTTTCTGCTTTCACTGAAAGAAAAAAAAATATCTAACTTTTGGCTGCGTCTCAATGTTGACAGCAAAGATCAACTCCACAACTGCTATCTTTAGAAGTACAGGACATTTTAGAGTACAAACTACATGACATAGTAAATTTTTAAAGCTAGCTTCATTGCTCAAGAAAAGGAAAACCTTAATGAGGTTTAAAAAAGGCAGGGCTACAAACGTAAGGTCATGAATGAATACAATATTAGGCAAACTGGAGGTAAGTTCATATGTACAAGTGTGTAATCTTCCACAAAATTAATATCCAGCAACTTTTACTATCCTGTTAGTATTATTAGATTATATGCTCAAATCCAGGCCATTATGCTTTGATCCAATAAAGAAACAGACAGAGTATGTTACATTACTGCATGACAATAAAGCGTCACCAAAGTGAAATCTAGGGACTCCTTCTGTTAAGAGTTTAGTTAAGGTTTTGAAAAGGTTATCCTTACTCCAATGAGTGTTGAATAAAAACGGCTGCACTTAAGCTCACAGTTTTATATATTTATATCTTGTAACATCAAATGAAGCAAGTAGGAAAACACAAAAATGTAAGAGGTAAAGGACAACAAATAAAAAAGTAAAGCCCAATGTATTTTTACATACCTCTGGACGGAGTAACCTGTCAATTTCAATGAACATGTCAAGCATGGTACATCTGCGCTGCTGAGCAAATTCAAGGGATAAAAGTCCTGCTGCATGCACCAAATCATAGGTTCTAGGATACGTTGGAAAGGCCTCACACCTAGAAGGTATCAAGACATTAATGCTAATACTTTACAAAAGGAAATCAATAATTCTATAAGTTTGGAAGGTATCAAGACATTAAAACAAAATTGAACAAGGTAAGGAATAAAGAATTTAGCAGATGGCTGAGAATTTACATTCAGCCAAGCAAAAAAGAAACAAAAAGGCAAACAAAGAATCATGAAATTCTAAAATAAGAGGAAGAAGGTTAAAATACCAATCATGCAAAACACCAACATAACCTCGGTCCTGGATCAAGGGAAGATAGTTGAGTCCACTCAGAGGGACCACATTCATTACCCATACGGATTTTCCAGCTTGCAACAACGCAGAATTAAAACCACCAACATGAGCATTCATGTCTAGCACATTTCTTAGCATGTTATAAGGTGGTGAAGGGTCCTCATCACCAGGTCTCTTTGGATGATCAGAAAATATTAAAGGTGACAGAAGAGACCAATAATTACGAACTGCTGCTTTCCAGCTTTCAGAGTCTTCAGCAAATTCATCAGATTGCAACCCTATTGCAAGTAAATATATACATATTAAGATAACCTACTAGAAAGGAGATTTCATTCAGTGATACAGTACAGTGAAATCCTTCTATTAAGAGAAATCTATAAATAAATGTTAAAGAGTATAACAATTACCAAAGATTGCAAGCTCCTTCTTGTTCAAGTGATCTCTGGAAGGCCAAGTTTGCCTCTCTTTGACAGAAATCCAGCGGCTGCTATGTGTTCCTCCTATGCAGTTTTGCAGTTCTCGATAATACGGAGACTCCACATCATAGCCTCTGCCACATAAAGGAGGGGGAGAACTATTCTTTCTGAAAATACAGACAGGAAATGCTAATTATCAGGGACATTTATAAAATTTTATGTAGTATACAAATGTATATTCATATAACACAGATCCTAGTTACTGGATATCTCTTTCCAGGATATACAAAGTGAAATACATTTTCATCAATACATGTCACAGAGGTGCTACCTTGAACTATAGCAATTCCTTTTACTAGTTTTCTTCCATACAACAGTTTCATCTTGCTGTGACAGCATATCCCAGCAAAGGTTTTCAGCAAAACTTTGTATGAACTTCCATCTTTTCTGACTATCTTTGTCACGAGCATTTGTACGCGGTGAAGTCCAGACAAAGTAGCCCCCCGGTCTTAAAAGTCTATCAACTTCAATCATGAGAATGCCATCTATACCATGTAATATGAATGTTATTATGTTAATAAGATCAAGCAGAGTCCAGATATTCAGTGAATTCATCAGTGACTACAACATTAATAAATGCAGAAGAGTTAAAGCTATGGTTTTAAAGATCAGAAGTAAATTTTCAAATTCTTGAGTTAACTTTGAAAAGGGAATAATAATATGAAATAGAGGCAGCTTGATGAATGAAATTCATGCAGCCATAAGAGGAATACTTCAACAAGTTAACTCCAGTTTGTTGGATAATTCAATGACTAGGCAAATAAACATAAAAGGTATGCATATATTTTGCTTTTAGTAGGTTTTCAGTTAGACGATGGGTGTAATATTTTATATTAATTCTAATCTAATAAATTTTGAGTAAACAGGAAACCCATATGCAATCAATGATGAGTGGTTTTCTCAATAAATACTTAACAGAAAAAGAATCAAAGAACTTTAACTTTGGCAGAAGACAATCAGTAAGCTACTTTAACTTTGGGAAACTTCCCATAACAAAGAACTGAATTTCTTTTTTTCCCCAAAGTATACAGCATACAATTCCCCCCCCCCCCCCCCCCCCCCCCCCCCCGCCAAATAAAAAATTGTGGAGTTCAAAAGTAGAATTACATCAGAAAACAAAAAGGGAATGTATGATGACGAGACTTTCAGGCATCTCACATGCAATATTTTCATTGCAGGCAACATAAATGGATAGAGCAATATTTTTAATCAAAATGGGAAAAACGTATTGGGTTAGTTGAAACAACCAGAAAGAACATAGAAGCCCAGATAACTATCTATAATATATCAATATTTTTTCTTGGTTCCCAAACAGTAATGTTGGCATATGCTTGATGGGGAAAAAATACAACACCAGAGGGAACAGCCAGTTGACATAAATCATCATATAAAACTGTGTCCAAAATTTCAATTAAAGAACCTAAGAATGAATGCATTGCAATTAAAAAATCCCTTAGATCTAAATGGGAAAATCCATGTAGCAAGCTTATTTGGGTGAAAACCATAAATGTTTAGGACAGTCAACAGTTAATATTTTCCTTGGTTCCAAAAGAGTGTTGATGGATGGTCTAAGCTCACTCGTGAAACAATGCAATACCACAACAACCAGACCTCAACGTTTAATTCCCGAATATGTAAAAATTAAAAAACATAACTTGGAGAAACAGAACGGATAAGTACTGTAAGTCTATAAGAACAAATATTATTTCTTATTTTCTGGTATCTACTTTCTCCTTCCAGTGACATTCATAATCCAACATCTTGTTTGGAGTTGTCAAATAAATGAATAGAATGACAGAATCACATTGACCTTATAGATAGTAGGAGGAGGTAGGTTTTCAAAGATACCTTTTCGGTCCCAATCAATGCCACATCTTGCACAATGCAACATGTCAAAGGAGAGAGATGGGTATGGCAATTGTTTTGAAGTGAAAGAAGCAACCATAGCAGGAAGACCCCTCTCAAGTGTAAGCTGAACTTGACTGCCAGAAGGCTCATAGCTTGCAATGCACATAGTTAAAAGCTGACTCTGAAAGAGGTGTGCTCCAAAGCTACCATAACCACAGCCAATGTCCAGTATAGTTCTAACCTGTATATTTAGAATGCCAACATGATTAATCAAAGAACATTTTAGGCAAGGAACAATTAAATAAAACTTTAAGAACTAAGTTCACATCAGTACCACCATAACCAATCAGAAAATCTATCACAAAACCCTCCAAATGCAGGGTACAAAAAACTTGATATAATTACCCACCAAGTAGATGAGGAGATGCTGCTTAGCCAAAGATGTCAACAAACTTACTCAATAATCCCATGGGATTTTCTGGCACTTAAAGACAAATAATTGTATCATTGTAGAGCAAGGTAAACGCTTAGAACGGTTCAGATATAAATATGGTTAACATTTCAAGCAAAGAGAGAATATTTGGATTTTATTCATTGTTTGAAGAAAATACCTTCAAGATAGTTTAATGATGATATCTATTTTAATATTAGTACTATTAGAGTAAGCAATGAAGTTAAGTCAATGCAGATACCCACCCATTTATCAAAATTAAGCAAAGTAGATGAATTTAAGAATGCTAAATTTTATAACTAACATGCACTGAATTAGTGGAATATGACTATAATTGATGAGGGCCACCATAAAGAATCCTTAACTACACCATTTTCAATGGAGAATAAATATTCATTTACCCCAGCTTGTATGAAGCTAGATTCATTTCTGAGTCCAATCATTTCTGCGATTTGATGTGAGTAGTCTTCAACACCATCAAACATGAGAGAGGCTGAACGAAAGGAAATTTGCTCTTCATCAAGCATCATCATCCTGTAACCAAATAAAATACATGAAAACTTTAAGATGAAACAATATCTCAAAGTATGACAGCAACTAGGGGAGATGTATATCACTCACTCACCTTTTGGTAAAGCTTCCAGAAGAAAGAACCTCCTGTGCAGTGATTTTAGCATTAGCAATCCAGATAATATCCCTTCCAGTAGGCCACCTAAGAGGAATTTTGTAATTTGGTGGAGAGAGAACTAAACAATTTTGCCTGAGTTTATGGCGACATTGCCTGTCAAACTCGTTTCCATCAGAAAAACCAAGAGCTAGATTGTCAGAAACATTAAAGCAAGGAACATAATTTTCAAACTCCTCAGAACAGAATTCCAATTCTTTCAGCCTTGAGGGAGCATAAGAAATCTCCCCAATATCCAACAGGTCAGATACAAGTTTCTCTTGGAGTCTTCTATAACCATGGTAAATGTGACCTCTTGATGCAGTTGAAATCGATATTGTCCACAAAAAAGATCCAGCAAGAGCAAGAATAACTATAAACACTAAACTAAACTTCAAGAAAAGAAGAACCAATTTGTGCCTACTTCTTGGAGTGCCAACAATGAAGGGATCAGATGAGAAACCATTCTCACTGATGCCATATTTGGAATTAGAATTATCCGAAAAAAGCAACCTAAAGGGAGACCTCAAGGGTGAGGCGTGACCAGAGGAAACTCTTCTATCCAAACCTTCCTTTTCTGATTTATCTTTGGATTGAGAGTCCCATAAGTCATTGTTGTTGCTATCAGGGATCCGAATAGGTATCCCTCTGTGCAGAGGTCTGGACATTCTCTAACCAATAAGCTCAATGCTTAAAGTGCAAATCCTCTATGAATACACCCAGAAACCAATCCAAGTTCGTTATTCCAGCATCATTCAAATTGGTGTAGAGAAAATCATTGAGTGAATCCCCCTCCAATACAGCAAACACAAACCTAACATCAAAAAGGAAAATGATGGTGTTCATTTAAAATAGAAAAAAACAGTCATTTAAAACACCAATCCAGCAAATTAAACAAAACTAACTTCCTATTCAGAGAATAAAAAACATGTGAATAGAGAAAGGTAGACCCTTAATTAATTAATCCACACATTCACAGTTCACACCACCAGATCCATCACCGACCCAATATTGAAATGCTTACGTACCAACAAAAGATTTAAATTATACCCCAAAAAAAGAAAGAAAAAAAAAACTTGAGTGGCAATTACAAGTCTGAACTCGGAAAGAACAAGATTCGAAGAAGTTAAAGTTGAAGCAGAGAAGAACATAGGTTGGTGGATAACACAACAAACAGTTAAATCACTTGCAGCTACTTCCATGAACATTAACTAGACCCTCATTAAAGCCTAAGCTCATTTTCCTTTTTGAAAGAAAAAAAACACCGTCAATGTGTTACCAAATCGCAATCCAGAACCGAATGACAAATAGTTAATGGTAATTTTCGTAAAAAAAGTGAAAAAAAATCACCATCTTTGCCCATCCCAATCGAAACCAAGATACGAGTCATAATAAAAAGCGCAAGCTCATTTTCTTTCCTTTCTTTGTTTAAAGAAAAACAAAAATGAAAAGAAAAAACGAAATTGACGTACCCCAATGGAAATTGAGAAAGGAAAAACAAAATCCCATTTAGATCAATGCAGGAAGTAACACGAAAGAGCGTAACATGGGGAGAGGCTTCAGATCAAAGGGAATGAGAAAAGGAAGAAGAGCTTTCGAAGATTCAATGACAAGTACCTCCTCCTTGTTGAGGGCAAAAAAGAGAACAACAACAACAATAAAGAAGAAGATGAAGAAAAATAAGAATGCCGAGAAACCAGGATGAATTTTATGGACACTTTTGTTTTATAGCTTTGGTGCACACTCCCTTTTTTTATCTCTATCCCCTCTGGTTTTAGATTTCGCTTTGGTAATGGTTTCTCTGTATTGTAATTTGTAATTGGTATCTCTCTCTCACACACACACTCGCTGCTTCCAATGTTAACTCTGCTTATGAAACAAATACGAACATACATAGCATAAGCAACCAGAATTTGTACTGATCCGATCGTGACTCGTGACACTACCCCCGAGGCCAGGCCAAGCAATAAAAATATTTCAAGAGAAATACACAACTAGTAGTAAAAATATGACATGTTTGTTTATTTATTAATTCTATTAATTATGACGAGCAGTAAATAAGTGTATAGTATAAGATGTTACTGCTACTATGATAGATTAACCTGTATTAATTATCCGCGCTGAACAGAAGAAAAAGTGAGAACAAGGAAGCTACCTAAAAAGGGACCCTAATTAATCTTCAAAGAGAAATGTTTCCCGCTAATCATGTCGTATCCTAGTAAAAAATTGCACGCAACTTGTGGAATTTGTAGGCAATTAATCCAAGCCCCACATGATACCTTATGGATCTTGTTAACATTAACGATGGTTTTAAAGCTATTCATTGATAACAAATATAGTACTGTAGTATTTTTTTGGTACATAATTAACAAATATATTATTGAAATACTCATTTTAATAAATTTATTAAATAGCCTTTTATGTTCAGTATAATGATTTTTTTATGTGTGTCATCCAAATTCAAACTATCTCATCAATTTATTAACTTTGTTTATAATTAACTTAAAATATAATAATGATAATTTCTTATTAATTGATTATGTTAAAAAAAATTACACTTACATTTCGTAAAAAAAAAATATTATATTATCTTTCTTATTTAAGTATGAGGTATTTAAGATTTTTTATTTGATGTTCAACTAATTTTTTTCTGATCAGGTTGGTTTATTTTAGAGTAAAGTGATAATTTCATACTCAAATTAAGATCAAATCTTAGTAAAAAAAAATGATTTATGGTAATAATTTTTTTTCAAATTATATTGTTAAATTACTTAAATACTTTTGTTTTTGTTTTGTTAATTGATTGATATTGGAAAGGCGATTCCTTAATCTTTTTCAGAAAGTATAAAGCCAGCTTGGGAAGGCAAGAAATAATGAAAGGAATGGAAAGTGGAGGATTGTTAAGTTGCTACAGGAAAGGGAAGCGAGATGGTAGATCTGTGTGAGAGGTGGTGATCCACAGGAAAAACAGAAACATTCGTGGTTTGTTTATAAGGTTTTTTTATTTTATGCAAGTAACGTTATATGCGTTTTGACTTGAGCCATGAAATGAGGGACACTGACCCACACCTTATTTTATCAGCTAGGTTATCATCATTTCATAAATGCAACTATTGGTGAGCATTCACGACTGCATGAGGTCACGTCGCCACACCTCCAATATTTATTGTTTTTATTTATTTTTCTCTTGCAATTCGGGGGCACAAAACCCACATTAATTTTACTGGGTCATTTCTATTTGCAAGCACATACATACCAAATTCTGTTCGGTGCTAGTAATTTTTGGCGTGAAAATTCACCAAGCTGTAAAATAGTAAAATAGCATAAGTAAAAACTTTGACATCTCATAACTTTTACGAGATTTGGTTGTCGATGGAAATGATTTCGTCTTTAGGGGGTTCAATTTCAATTGGCCACGTAGATTCAAAGCATTATTATTAGGATAAATAATCATGTTTGTTTTTGAATGTGCAGAATATTAATAAATTTATTTTTGAAAAATAAAAATTCAAATTTTTATTTTTTAAAAGTGAAAAAAGTATGACAAATTCATTTATATATTAACTTATACATGTTAATGTTATGAAAAAATTTACATGACACATTCATGTACGTATTTGTTAGTGCTCTACACATCTAGGGATGAAAATGACTATTTACCTAAAATATAATTTAATCTTCACCTTCTCCAATTTTTAATAGTTACAAACATAACATTACAATAAACACTTAAAAAATAGGAAAGTAAACATAAGTTAAAACAAATATAATAATAAACATAATATTAATTAATAAGTATAATTTGTCTATTACTATGAAATTTCTATTGTGACAATAGGTAGTGACAAAATCAAGTTGAGTCTCATTTTTTTTTTTAAGAATCAACTTAATGAATGTGTGTTTTTGTTTGAGTCTCATATTTTAAATAAGGTACTCTCACATTAAAATTTTCACAATAATAGAAAAATTATATTTATTATTATGTTTGTTCTAACGTATATTTGTTTTCTTATTTTTTAAAGTGTTTTATAATATTATGCTTGCAATGATTAAAAAATAGGAGAAAGATAAATACTAAATTATATTTTCGATAAATAGTTATTTTCGTCCCTTAATATGTAAAATATTGATAAATTTCGTCCATGAATATATAACGTAGACTTTTTATTAATGATAACATATGAAAGTTAACATATTAATAAATTTATCATACTTTCAGAACTAAAGTTTAAGTTTTGATCTTTCAAAGATAAATTTATTGATATTTTACATATTTAAAAATAAAAATGACTATTTAACTTATTAGTATTACAATTTATGCAGACAGATTTTCAAAGTGTAATTACCGACCATAATCATTTTGACCCGATAGTGCTGGCTGAGGTATATACTGTATACTACAACAAGGTGGAAAAAAAATTAATGATGTTTTCATGCTTTCTTTACTATTTATACTTATTTTGTTGATAATTATTATTTCATGTTAAGAAAATTTAAATTGTGCTATTATTTTTTTTTTTTTTGCAAATGTATGAGGTTGTATGAGAATATCATAATCAATGTAAAAAGGAATAAAAAAAAAAGTTAGGAATTGGGATAGCTTTACCTAGAATTTTTCTTTATGTTTTTGCCTTGAATTCTACTTTTAGATGAACGAAATAAATATTCTGTCCGTTTTGTTTCGGCAGAGAAATAAAAGAAAAAGACAGTAAACATGTATTTTAGATGGATAAAAAAGAGAATGAAATTGATTCAATTTTATTTAAATGAGGAGAAGAGTGGAAAAAAAAATAAAGAATATGCGTAAAAATATGACCTTTATCTAAAGAATACATGAAGAATACAAATTAAAAAGGTTGTGATTTTTAAAAATAAGAAAAGTCTCTTCATGCTTGATGGCATAAACTTATTGCAAGTCTCGTCTGAAAAATTCTCTCGTTTCTTGTTTATATGTGATGACAAATGAGTAAATGAAGAAAAAAAAATTATATTTTCACTCTCTTTATTTTTTTTTTTCCATCTTGTTTTCCCAAAACAAACAATGAGAATAAAATGAAGGAAAATGCTAACATCATTGTTTGGATTTGAAATTCAACAACTAAAAGCTAAAAAAATATTAAAAGCAAAATTAGATAATTTTTTCAACAAACACTTGCAAAAAAAAAAAAACAAAAGAAAATAAATGAATCAAACGATTTCTCAAAAAAAATAAAATTATATAGCTTAACTTATATAAAAAATGAATAAGTTACAAAACCTATTAAAAACATTATATAAATTAATTTAAAATTATGTGAGAAATTGATATATTTGATCTTATTATTTATTTTTTCAAACAAGTATTTATTAAAAAGGTATCCAAATTTATTGTTATTTTATTTTAACTTTTTCCATATTACTTTCACATATAAAAATGATATGAAAATTAAATAAAAGGTTAAATTCATTTCTTAAATTTGAAGTTAGACAACTACAAGAAACAAAAACTTATTAGAAAGAATATTAAAAGCGAAATTGTCTAAATTTAGGTGGGGGGTGGGAGGTGAGGGGTGGGGGTTGGGGGATGGGCGTAGGTGGTGTGCATGTGGGTGTATGGGTTATTAAAACAAACAATGAGATTAAAATACGATTTTATTTTTATTTTTTATTTACAGAAAATAAGAAAACTGTTAACAACTTAACATCATTCTTAAGTTCAAATGTTAAACAACTAAAAGTAAAATAAAGTTGAGTTAGATAAATTTTTCGACCAACATTTATAAAGTAAAAATAAAATAATTTAAATCAAAATAATTCAAACATTTCTTAAATTTTAAAACCAATTTATATACCTTAAAAAATAGGAGAGCTTATAAAAAGGTAAAATGCATAAATTGATTTTAATTCATGTGAGAAATTGATACATTTTGTCTCATTAAAGTATTCTATTTTTTAGGTTACAAGTATTTATTAAAAAAAATATATGAGAAAAAAATTAGAAAACACCTTATCTATAATATAAAATCAGCTTATATACCTTGATTTTGGAGAGAATTTAAATGAAATGAGTTTATGTGAAAGTTAAGTGTATTAATCGATTTTAGTTATACACAAGAATCCTATAAAAAAAAAAAAGTTATACAA
>PYAF01002533.1:365285-377924 GCA_007407185.1 Glycine tomentella
CATCTATATAAATAAATATAAAAAATTCCTTCAAATTAGAAAACACCTTATCTATAATATAAAATCAGCTTATATACCTTGATTTTGGAGAGAATTTAAATGAAATGAGTTTATGTGAAAGTTAAGTGTATTAATCGATTTTAGTTATACACAAGAATCCTATAAAAAAAAAAAAGTTATACAAGAAATTCAAATCATTCTATCTTTTTATTATTATTTTTTTCTATAAAAAACGTTATCCGAAGAGGACTAAGAAATATTTTTTATTACTATATTATTAGAGCATCACAATATTGTGTATGTTTCTTTTCAATTTGAAGGAATTTTTTATATTTATTTATATAGATGCTCTTTAAAAAATGATTTTTTTATCCTTTATTTTTTTTAAAACGATCTGTGTATAAAATATGTTCTTGACATGGTTTATAAGGTATTCTATAAAATTATATTATATTTTCACTATCTAATTTGCTTTAAAAAATAATTTTCTAAATTTTTTACTTCCATTTTATTTCTCTACTCATACAACAACTCCATTTTAACTCAAACTTTTTTAACAAATACTAACCACGTTTGCTTAGAATTACTTTTATAAACAATTTCTATAAAATTCATTTACTCTAATATTTTCAAAATACTTTAAAAAATCATGGCAGAATATTCTCTAATAAAATTTCATTAATAATATTCTTAAAAAAAACAGTTAGAAATGGGTCCATTCCATCGCGTTTTTTTTGTGTCGGTTGAACAAAATCGTGACAGTCAAGCATGCAGTATTTGTGTGTTGCGTGTAGTGTGCCAAATGTCTCAAAGGGCTTTGTTTTTTTAAATTTATTTTTCATATACTATTATTGATGAAAACGCTTAAAATATAATTTAATTAGAGATTACGATAAATATGATTTTTAAATAATTAATATAAATATTAATAGTACTTTTAAATTTCGAATTCCTTTTTTTTAATTTTAATAGATTTTAAGATGTGATTAATAATAAAAATAATAGTTTTATTATTATTATTTTTTAGTAATAAAAAATGGTTGTCTAAAAGAAATAGTAGTACTAACAAGAAAACACTTCCAACTTGACCGTTTATGTTTGTCCATGGTGAGAGTGTGTTTCTCAAGTTGTGAGTGGCGTAAACGCGGAATTAAATATTGGTAGTACTACTGACTGCGCAAACTCACGGGACCTTGATCTCCTAAGTAGCTGATTGTTGTTGTCCCAGGTCCCACTTCTCAAATTCCGTTCCGTACGATTTTTTTAGGTTAAAATATAATTTTCATTTTCTTATTTTTTTTAAATGAATGATTTTAGTTTATTTACTTTTAATTAAGATATTTTATCTTTCACTTTTAAAATGTTTGTAATTTTAATCTCTCATTTTTTAATTAACTCATCTAGTCTCCATTTTTAAAAATTCACAATTTTATTCGTCTGAAATTAAAAAGAGAATCTAAAATTATAAATTTTTAAAAAAATGAGGACAAAATATCTAAATTAAAAAATAGAAAGACTAAAATTCTAATTTTTTTTAAAAAATGGAAGATACAATGTCTCAATTAAAAAATAAGGGAACTAAAATCGTAGATTTAAAAAAATAGAAGAGTGAAAATTGTATTTTAGCTAATTTTTTATGATAAACACACTAAAAAATATAATTAATATTTTTATTTATAGAACATTATTTTTAATTGTTTAATATGATGATGATTACTATATTTAAAAAAACTGTAAAATAATTAAGATTGAGATAAATACATGGATATAATTAAATAACAATAATTAGTAACAGTATTTCCTTGATCTTTTAAAAGAATAAATAAAAAAGTTTATTTGAAAAATGGAAAAATCATAAGAGGTAAAAGGAAGGATTTTTTTAGTGGAAAGATAACTCATCATCCATTGACAGGGATATTCAGTTAGGTTCGATTGATTCAAGTTAAAATAAGAGCTTGTTTAGGTAGAAGAGAAATGAAAGAAATAAAAAAGGATAAATTTGTTTTTCATTAATTGGTAAGATGACAGAGAGAGAGCATTATTTTAAAAATAATAGAATTTGTTATATTTTCTTTTAACTCATCCTATCTTTCTCTCCATCTTTTCTTTATTTTTTTCTTCCAACTAAACACTTTATTCTTACTGCTCACTTTATTTCTCGCTGATATTAATTTTTAATATTATATATATAATGAGGGAAAATCAAGTAATTTTAAGAGGAATTTTCTTCACTCTTTATTTTATGTTAATTTAACGACTAAAGGTTTGTTACTAATTACTTAGAACCATTCAATTAAAAAAAATAAAGAGCGAAGATAATAATTTGATATTTGATAGAATAATATACATATATATAATAAGATAAAATATAAATTTCTATATTATAATTATATATTTTTTGAAAGTGGGCTTGGGTGACTTCATTTCATCTTACCAACCCAACCCTAGGGAAACTCTGAAAACAGGTTTAGCTCGCTTATGATACGGGTACCTACTAAATAATCAAAATAAATATAATTAGAATTGTTACTATCATTTCAAAGATGATCTTTTTATTTACATCAGTTAAAATTTTAGGATATTTGCTTAGATCGGTATTTTCAATAAGATCAATATTATCCATTGATTTATTTAATTCACACATATATTTTAACTTTTTATTAAACAACATAGAATTGAACCTATATTTTTCCATCGAATTTTCTTATTTTCTCTCAAACCATATTAATATATTATTTTGATCAAACTCTTAACTTTTTTATTTTTCTGAAAATCTTTTCAATATTTATTTTTAGTTTTACATATGTCTTTGTTTAAGAGACCTACATCCACTATGATTTTAAAGTTATTATTGAAATATTTTGATTCCACCTCTTATGTAATATACTAATTATTACATTTGCCATTAATTTAAGTAGTGAGATACAAACTAAAATATAATTAACCTTTTTATTTATATTTTCTTAATATCTAAAAATAAGTCCAAACTCTAATACCAATTGTGGAAATGAAATGAGTTAAAACAATACTCAAAAGGGAGGGAGTGAATTGATTATTCAAAATCCTTTAAAAAAAAAAAAGTTCCCCTTTGAAAGTATCTTCAAAATGTAGTCCACAAATGTCCTTGGTTATAACATGACATGATTTGGCAATGGGCGTCAATGGAGATTTAAAGCAAATGGGTTTGAAAGATGATAAATTTAGGATTCTACCGGAGAGAATATGAATGAAAAATTTAAAAATTACCCTTTTAAAGTAACCTGATATCATTTGATAGAATGAGATAGCCAATTTGGTATGTTGTCAAATATTAAGAGTATCTAATATAAGTTATTTAATGATTTACTTATCTTAAAGATATTGTTTCTAGGTTTTTTTGTTTTAGTATTAGAAGAAATTTACGTATCAAATTGCTTAAAATTAAGGTCCATTACTTTTAAAGAGGGTTGTTTATGATCAACAACATTTTTTTATACTTATAATAGAACTAAAAATTTAATTGAAATAGAAGTAAGTGTAAATAAAAAATGATAAAAATGTGAGTTATATGAGGATTTTTTAAAATTATACCATTAAAATATCATGTATGAGTTGTTTAAATACGATATAACATTATAAAAGTTCATTAATATGGTATAAGAAACTTAAAATATGTTACTTAAATTGTACTTGTTAATTGAGTATGCTTTAAGTAAGCAGTTTTACCTATTGTTACTAACATACATTAAATGATTATAAGAATTGTTATCATATACATTTGAGGGCATCCACGAACTTACATTATAATTAGGGTAAGTGCACCTTTTTTTTTTTTAAAGGCAAAATAATATTTTATTTAATA
This sequence comes from Glycine tomentella, assembly GCA_007407185.1. Classification (NCBI taxonomy): domain Eukaryota; kingdom Viridiplantae; phylum Streptophyta; class Magnoliopsida; order Fabales; family Fabaceae; genus Glycine; species Glycine tomentella. The sequence goes on from PYAF01002533.1 coordinate 369,127, forward strand.
CTAATATAAGAACAAAATTAACATAAGATATGTTATATTCTGGTCATGAAATACAAAATATTGTCAATTTTACGAAGGGATGCCAGTGTAATGCATAAAGAGTGTTATAGTATAATATTTTTAAAATAATGATGGAATTAGTGTAATGGTAGAAAAAGCATGAAAAATTTATATAATTTCACAATCTTACAAATAATTAGTATAATTTTCTCTAGTTTTATAATTTACCTCCATTGACCCAAGGTCCTAAGTATGTCATTATTAATTGAGCAAGTTAGGAAATAAATTGAAAGTAAATTAGCAAGTTAGGAACTAAAAATGATAATTTACTTGATGATGAAATGTGAATACCATTCAGCTTATCTCTCTTTAATGTAGCCTCCTTTTGGATATTGACATGACTTTCTAATAATGTGTTTAAAGTAATTACAATACTTTTTCTTAAGTAAGGTTTAAAAATTCAAACTTTTATGTGTATAAAAAAAGTAATATTAGAAGAGTTAATTCAACTATGAATATTCTGAGTTTGAACAAACTACCTCCTTGTGATCTAGATAACTTTGGCAAAAAAAAAAAAACTTTTAAACAATAAGAGTGTTTTAAATTATGTATTTTATAATTAAGACTGTTAAATTTTTCATAGAAATTATTATTTTTAACATCTAATATTATTAATTTTTATTTATTATTTTGAAAAAATCTAATTATAGTATTTAACTTAAATGGTTTTTTCTTGAATTAAACACAAGCAAACGTCCCTATCAAAATCAAACATGCACCAATAATTCTATGTCACTTTGACTGCCTCTGCATTTTCCTTTTAGATTTTCTTCTTTGTGTTGTGTGTGTTTACTTCCCCAGTCGTCCTCGTCTGAGTATGGAACATGGAAGAACCACTGCACCATAAAATGTCGTACTGCAGGAGTTCATGCCTTCTTCCCTACAATCTGTACATGCCATTCATTGCAATCCTTTTTGCAAACTCGATCTGCACTTGTGGGGTAACTGGCTTCCCCCAGGATCCTTCTCAATTTTGTTTTTTTTCTAATTTCTGCTTCCATATGCAATTTTTTGCTTTTTGGGTGCTATAATTAATATATTCATTCTTTTTAATAATATCACATTTTAGGTTTTTTTTTAAGATATATATATATATATATATATATATATATGATACGATAGGAGCATGTATATCTAAATGGGTTCAGCTTTACTTTCTTACAAGGATATGTGCCATTAATTGTGTGATCGAAATTTGAATATCATTTTCTTGACCGTTCTTAAGACCCTCTCAGACTTGCTATGTCACGACTCACGATCTTGAGAATATAATATTAATAGAACAAGTTCATTAATGGTCAAGGAATCTATTTTTCTTTTCCCTATCAAAACAACATTTTAGATGCGTGGAACTTTACTAAAGATATAAGAAAGTAACATCAAGGGTGCATATAACAATGACCGATATGCGTAGATACTGTGTATAGTCAACTATTCAGGTAATTTCTGTAGTTAAAGTTCAAACTTCAAACCTCATGCATAATGATTGTCAACCTTTTGGAGATCTGCGATAAATAATTGCAGCCATAAAAAATAAAACAAGTGGACGTATTTTAATTATGGATCTTGTTAATTAATGTCTAGAAATTAATAAATAAAAAATTGTACATTAAAATCACGGTAAAAGTATATCAGTAACATTTTTTAATACTAGTATAAAATTTTCATTTTTAGTTTCTTAATTAATAAGCTTAAAGTATTGGTTAGCATCTATCCTTTTAATTTTGTGTTCATGATACGAACATTGATGTAACACAAAAAAATTGCAATTGCCAAAATCTATGTGGATCTTGATCCCTATATATATTTTGACTTTAATGTGCCTTGTGAGTCATAATGGCTAGAGAATTTATAGGAGAATGGAAACCCATTGTAAAATGGACTTAGCTGCCATTTATACATACTAAGGTCAAAACATTTCATGTGAGGTCGGCGTTCCTGCATCATGGTTTAATTTTCTCCTTCAATAATGGTTTGACCAATGCCTGTGGTCTAGTTGCATGTAGATCTAAGCCTCATCGAGCAGGTTTACGGCTAGATTCCATGTACAGTATATAGTAAAGTGCTATCAAATAACTAGTAACTAGTGTAGTTCGTTTCTTAGGATATAACGAAGTTCACCTGGTTAGGAAATAATAAGCATTAAGCAAGAACCCACTAATTATGATGTGCAGAAGAACAAAGTGAAGGTGAGAAGATAGAAATGGCCGTGGATAGAACTGGTTAATCCTGAATCGAATATTGAGAGATTAACGTGAAAGATAGATTAAGTAAAGTGAGCTAAATCCTCTATACACAAGTGTTGTGACCAGTGCACATTAACTAGCTAATATTATACGGAGTATTCACAAAAAAAAACTAATATACGGTGTTATATTGCTTAGGCGTCTGAAATTTTTGTTTTGGCCAGAAATGAAAAAAAAAAGTGGTTCTCTATTGTAATTAAAGAAAAAGGAAATTTGATTAAAAAGCAAAACAATTAAGAGAAGTTTCCCATCTGTAATATAGTCATAAAATTTGTTTGGATATAAGGTTAGAAGTGTTTGTTAAAATTTTTCTATTGAAAAAATTTTACATTTACAAAAATTTTTTTTATCAAAACTACTTATAACTTATATCCAAATCAAACATACCAATATTCTAAGTCTAATATTCCCCCAAACAAAAATTAAAACAGAAGTGCGAGAAAACTTCGCAACTAAAAATGGAAGGAGCTGAGTGGTAAAAAATGATTTAGAAAAAACATGGGACTGGACCCACACACACCCCTCATTCTGTTTAAAAGTTTTTTTTGAACAAAATTAGGAAATAAATAAATAAATAACCAAACATCTTAAAATAAAAATTAGCCTAAGCAACATCTGAGCTTTGTTAAGTGTCCGAACGTCTCTGTAGATCTCTAGAATATAATAGTTTTTTTTTTCAAGAATAATAAGTCATATGTATTTACGCATACAATATGTTAGTATATATCAATCACTAGTAAATCAGGTAGTGCAATATTAAACTGAGCTGTATGTAGGACCAATTGGACCATATATGAGTCATATGGGTCCAACTTTCTTGCTTTGATCGATTCCATATAAGAGTGTCGGTTAACTAAGCCTTAATATTAAAGGTGACGTTTGTAATATTGCAGTTAAAAAAATATTTCTAAGAATACTATAATTAATAATAGCAGTATTATTCAAACTAAATTAAAAAAAGCGTTTATTCTTAATAGAATTATTTATTGAAATTAAAAATGATTATTAAAATGAAACATAAGAATAAAATTGAAAGTTACAATTTGCTTAGAAAATATATTTCTATTTTTGTATAAGAATATAGCTTTGAGGAGACCAGCTGTGGTTCAGATCAATAATTTGTCGACACGTGTCCAATTCAATCCATGTTACTCAAAGCAAATTGACGGTAGCTCACGGTGTTAATGAATGGTAACTTTTCCGATATTACAGAAAAAGAGTAATTATTCATCTTTAATAATTCCAAATCTAATTAAAAGTTAAATCAATTACAGTAATCAAAATCCCATTAATTGAGGTTTTTAAAATTTGAAGAGTAATTGCTCGTATAACCAAAAAACAAAGTAAAGAACGATTTCAGATTTCGTTATTTCCGAAAAAACCTCCATTGCTCTATTCGATCAATCATGGCTTCTTCATATAGACTAGACCCATCTCGTGGATGCGGCGGCGCGGAGGGCATGCAACAGAGTCACGCGTGGAGGCGTCATGGGATGGCAACAGAGCCACCAAGTGAAGGTGGCGGTGGCAACAACACTAAGAGCATGCGAGTGGCGACAGAGCCACTGCGTGAAGGTGGCTATGCTTTTGAAAAAGGTACCGCTGGGAGGACAGAGCCACCACGTGGAGGGAAATATAAAGTCAAAAGAGTTAGTAAATTTTGCTAAGTTGCAGACTTAATTAACGAAATTCTTTTATGATATGTTCGGTAGAAGCCAATAAAATAAAAAGAAAAAAATATGAATAATGATATAATTTTTTTTATTTGGATTAAGAGAAAATAAAAAACTAAAAAAATTAATTTATAGAAATAAAAAAAAATCTTCTACTTTTATTTCAATTTAAAATTTATTTTTTTCTTTTCTTTTCACTTTCTTTCCCTCATTTGGAACGTAGTGTTAGTGTAATATATTTGATATCAACCCGTGATTTGGTATAGTTACTAAAGATGGATAGTTACTCTTTATTTTTAGTAAAGGAAAAGTTACCGTTTGCATTTAACACTGTAAGCTACCGTCAATTTGCTTTTAGTGACATGGATTGAATTGGACATGTGTCAACGAATTATTGGTCTGAGCTACCGCTGAGATAGTCGTGCAGGACTAGGTAATAATTTCTCAGCTTTCATACCTTTATCATAAAAATAGAAAGAAAAAAAAAAAAGTGGAATTAGGTATTCTACCTTCCCATATATTATATTTGACTAAATTTTGGAATAATTTTCTTAAAATAAATATGAGAACACTCTACCAGTGCACATTTTCAGGAATTTTTTTTTAAATCTAAAAAAAAACATCATTACTAATTTTTTATTAAAATGTTTTTTATTTAATTAAGAGTTTAAATTTTATGTATTGTTTGTAAAAAATAATTTTCACTATCAATTAATAAAATGACTATTAGTATATTGACAATTTACATAATTATAAAAACAAATAAACTTAATATACATCCACGTCAATATGTGATTAAATGACAAAATTAATAAAACAACATCAATGCATATTGTTTACTGTTCGTTTAATAACCTTAAATTTTATAATATTTTCTTAATAATTTTTATAAATAAGAATTTTTCATATTCTTAATTTATACTCATGTCTTTATTAAATATTTAAGCTTTCTATTGTATTGAACTTAAGGTCCAATTGATATAAAGGGGTCATTTCCACTTAAACATATAATCAATCTAGATTAACACTTAAAAGTAAAATTTTCAAGATAAAATCATGATCATATTATAGTATCCTTGAGAAGCTTTGAGTTTCGTATTAATTAAGGAATTCAGACCATTTTAGACTTTTATAAATATCACCAACATCATTGTATGTATTTATTTCACAATGTTACTTTGGTGAAACGTTTAGGATAAAGATGTATGGACACTCCTATGTTATTAAATAGTTTTAGAGGGAAATAGGTAGAAAATAAAGAAATATATATACAATAGATTATATGATTTGATAAGAAAAAAATAAAAAAAGATGTGAAATAAATGTTTATAACATATGATATAATATATGAATGTGCATATATCATTAGTAAAATATTTATTAACTTGAGCATTGAAGTTTATTTTATGGATAGTAACCAATTTTTTCATGTTTCAGCCTTGCTTAAATTAAAGTTCATTGTTACAATGAGGGCCAGCTTCGCAATGCTTGTTTCATAGATGTTTGTTGATTTATGATAGTAATGCAATGGAATTTGAGCATTTTAGGTGATTTAAAAAAAAAAATTATTGAATTGGGTGGTTCTTCAAACTATTTACCTACATGTAATTATTGTCACATTGAAATTAGTGGCGTTAGTCAAAATGACACCACCCTACATCATTTGTCATGTAGTGGGTGGCACCACCCTATTCCATGCCACCTCTTCAGGTGGATTTGTAAGAATAGGTCGCCCCATCCTGTCAGGAGTTATATAAGAGACTTCATCCAGTTCTGTGCCTCTTACATTTTGTTTGTTTTTGAGGTAATTAAATGAGTTTCCTATAATAATCAAGGCTAAAAAAAAAGAAAAAAAATTGTTGTAGCGCGAATAGCGCCAGATCCGGCGTCAGTAGCGTTACAGTGCACCAGAAGACCATTTTTCTTTGTAATCTGGCGCTGTTAGCGCCAGGAACATGTCCAGACCTCTGGAATCTGACACCAATAGCGCCAGAATGGTGCCGTTAGTGCGAGAACGCAGGCTGGTCCCTTAAAATGACCATTTCTCTCTCATTTGTTGACAAAAAGCTTCACTTTCTTCTTCCTTGTGCCATTTCCTCCATTGATGAGCTAGAGAAGCTCCATACCCACTCAATCATTGACCAAAACACTTCACTTCCAACATGAAAGTTGAAGGGAATTACTCAATGAGTTAGATTTCATCATCAGTTATCCTTAAAAGCCATCAAATAGAGAGATCGCGTTCTATATGGAACTTTCCAAAGTTTCAATTTTGAGGGGAAAAAAGGCGTTTTAAGGACGTTCAAGCTTTGAGAAGTTGTCCTCTAGCCTTCCTTGTCGTTTTAGAGGTAAGAAACCCAAATTCTACCGATTATTTAAGAATTTGTTCTTGAGATGAATAATGACCCATTTAAGTTAGAGCTGAAATTAGGCTTGGGTCCTATGGAAAAGTATGTTTAGGAGGTTGTTGTGATGAATGATTAGCCTTGAAATATGATTTTTATGGACTTTGGAATTGGCTATGAAGAATGTATTAGTAGGAAGAATGTTGGTTAGATTGATGATATTATGATATGTATGAGCCTAGGTGCTTTTATAATATGTGCTCAGGAGGCTATATAAACGGTGAAAATGTGTTGAAGTAATCGTTTTAGCCATATTGATAATCATTGAGACGTGGCATGAATAGAGTATTGAACTCCCTAAATTGACTTATCCAGAGTGTTAAGGAGACTCCAGTGCCTTGGTTAGGCCGAGTTAGATCCTGTTGGGGGTTTATAAGTCTCTAATTAGGTGGCTAGTTCTTATAACTAGAAAATAGAGGGAAAAAGGTTAAACGGAAAAGAATATCGTTTCTTTTCATTCTAACGGTTGAGGACCGTTGTTGATTTACTTGTGTGCCTTGGTATAGGGCGTGACACCGAGGGTGTCAGTGGCAGAGACCACAGTTCAGGGATTCGACAACAGAGCACTGTGTTGCCAGCTAAGTTCTTTGTTCTTGGGAGTGTTTCCCATTGCCTGAGTTCCACCATACTCCGAGGGAGTGATGGTTGCATACATGATTCATATGCATTGAATTAGATGTTATAACTTTCCTCGTGATAATATGTATGCTTGTTTCTATGCTTTGTGCATGGTTGCCTTTCAGATAGATCTTCTGGCCAGTTAGATAGATATGAACCTCCCCAGGAGTGTAACTCCTAGTCGGTTTGCTCTCGTAAAGGATGTATGATCCCTTAAGACCAGAGATAGGTGGTCCCGTCGCGGTTGAAACCTATTCTCGAAGGTGCCATATACGTGCATCTTTGTGTAAAGGGTAGCTCTCGATGGGATGACACGGGTGTGAGTTCCGGTCTCACATTGGGGACTAAGAGTCCCGATGCTGATGATGATGCATCTTTGGCTGGCGTAGTACCGCAGATACACATTAGAGCTAGAGAATGTCTATGTGTTGTTGTGAGGGCCAGGAGGCCTGGTGTTATGATGCCTTTGATGTTATGATATCATGGAAGTGAGCCAGGGGGGAGAAGCCTCCAAAAACCCTGAGCTTACTGAGATTGTATCTCACCCCGTGTGTGGGGATTATATTTTGCATGTGATACATTTGGTAGAGATGATGGGTCCCAGGGCGGGAGGCCCCAGTAGGGACAAACATTGTATAGCTGCTTGGGCAGTATTTTGAGAGCACTGTGGCTCAATGTTTTATATTTATGATGTATTTTGTACCCCTACGAGGGAAGATGTGCGTCCATATGTATTTTGGATCCAGTATGGATTGTGATGTACAAACGTTGTATATTTTGTACCCTCTTGTAAGGATGTGATCTGTGAGATCATGACACAAGGTGCCTATTCTTTTGTATAGCCACAATGGTGCTTTTGATGATGTATTTATTTATATAGATACATGTGACTTTTAATTCTCCTATTATATTTGTATGGACATGTTGTCTTTACCTGTCGTTCTTTATATTATCTGGATCGTAAAGACTTGTTGTGGTGCCTTGACATTCGTAATAGGTATTATGGATACTTATCATACATGATGAATCAAGAATATGGTTTTGAAAGAAAATGAAGATGACGACATGTTTTTATTAAAACGCTTTCGTTGATTTTTATTAATTGATTTTGAATTAATTACTATGTTAATCTGATTAAGTAACTGTTAATACATCAAATGTATACGGGGTTGTTACATTTCCTAAGTTGAACATTCCAAAGTGCAAGGTGGCACTAGTCAACACCTTGCCACCGAAGTAACGCTAGTCAATACGTTGCTTCTTAGTGCACCAATCAGCGAGAACCTCTAGACGTTGGGTGATGCGTGATTCGACTCCATGAGGCGTTTCGTGTATAAACGGGGAAAGGGATGGACAAAGGTTGTTTTTCAAATTTTTGGACACTTGTGTTGGAAAGTTTTCCAAGATAAAGTCCTTTTATATTTCTATTTTTTTTATTATATAGTTGTTTTTTGTCCTTTGGTATTTTTTTGTTGATATTGGAAAATGTGGTAGAAATTTTTTATTTGTTTTAACTTATTAGGCCACTTGCTGATTTTGTAGTGTTTATTTTTTATATTGTCATTTGTTTTATTTTTTAATTTTATTTGCTAACTCCTTTTTTTATGTTTTGTGTTTTTATTTTATATTTTATTATCAAAATATAGTAGGAAAATATATATTTGTTTTGTTATTTCTTGATTTTTTAAAAATTTATTATGCCATTTTAAAATTTATTATTATTTTTAGTTGTTAAGTAAGTTTTAGAAATAAGAAAAAATTATACACCTTTAATGTTTATTTTTATATTGTTATTG
>PYAF01002533.1:380893-405028 GCA_007407185.1 Glycine tomentella
TTATATACAACAACCTTAAACATAAAAAAGATATGAAAAAGAGATAGTAATTAATAAAGAGGATTTTTGCAAATAAACTTATACATAAACTAAGTTTAACTTATAAAAATGTTTATTTTTTATTTTTTATTTTTCTATAATTAACTTATATAAAATATATTCAAATATATCCTTAAAAACCGTTTGAATAAACTTCTTCAATAGTACTTAAAAAAAGAAAGAAAAAAAAAGTTATTTCATAAGTTAATTTAAGCTAAATATTTGTATAATCTCTTTCAATTAACCTTTTCAAAAACTTATTTTTAACTTATGAATAAATTAATTTGATTTATGGAAAAACTTACTTTAGTTTTTCCTTCCTATTGAATTTCTTCTTTTATATATAAGTATCTATGAAAACTTTATCCAAACATCTCCTTAATCTACTTGGTGACTCCAACATATATCTTAGGCACCCATTTCTTCCAATGTCTCATCCATCACTGTATAGTGCTGCTTTGCAAATGTCACTAGCTAGACTTAATCATTGCACAAGAAGCAACCAAGGCATGGCACCTAAATTTGGTACCAAGGAGCATTCAGGGCCCCGCATTGCATGTGAATGTGATAGGCACCCATTTTCACTCGATTTGATCGATGCTTTAGTGAAAATCTTAATCCCCAAATACAAGTACAAAAAATTCTTAACAGCAGCTAGCCATGTACAACAGTGGCCTCTTATTAAGTGCAAGCTCCAATCTCTAACTATATCATGATATCAACCAATTAGCATGATCAGATTATGTCACAAGGCATTTACAATGATAAGCTTGAATTTCTGAAGAATGTGACCCGAGAGAGCGAACGAACGTTGATGTATGTCATTATCAGGTAACTAAATGCATGTTAAATCATTGTACAGAAATGGATTAGGAATGGGGGGACTAGTCTCAGCCATATCAATATATAAAGATGGAGAAAAAGGTATCAATAAATGAGGGCTTCAATTCGATCTCATCATGGATAAGTACCGTTTAATTAACTTGAGAAGTAGTATTCTCGTGAATTGAATTGAATCTGGTACAAGCAGGACCCGATCGAACATAAAACAAAAGGCAAGAACTCGCCTAAAAAGCTGTTGGTCGTATAATTGTATCCTTTATTTAAGAGTGCGTCTACCACAAACATCGCTTCATCTATAGTCTCATTCTCTATCTCTTCTTTTTAGCACTTGCTTGGCTCCAGCATTTTCGTATTCCTTGGTAGGGGCAGCATTTTTCTTTTCTAATAAACACCTTTTTAGTTCTTAAAAAGATAATTATCGTTTTGAAGATTTAGTTTATTTTAAATTATTATCAATTTAAAAAATAATAAGTAATTCTTTTTTTTAATAAAAAAATTGGTATATTTCATAAATTGTGTGTTTGATTTTTCGTTTGGAATGCTTTACGCTCAATTTTTTAAATTTTTGGTTACCTTAAAAAATATATTTGTATTTTAAAATTTTGTTTAAGTTATAAGAATAACAATTATTAAGGGTGTGAAATCAACGGATAAAAAATATATTCCGTCACTGACCACTTGACCAATTTAGCCCCTTACATCAATCATATTTGTCTTATTTTCGTGGACATCACTCCTAAAAAACAACCATCAATTAGCCACTAATATTCAAAATCACGCAACCAATCATTTTTAATTACGAATCTCCAATAATCACAAACCCTAATGAAAGAAATTCATTGTATTGTGACAAAACTTGTAACGAAGAAGCACCTAAGATGTTATTTTTGTTTCCTATAAGGTCTTGTTCGTTTCCGTTGAAACAAAAGCGAAAAAAAATGTGGGTTAAGATGGAAAATAAAGAAATTAAGTTTCTATTTCTTTCGTTCGTTTGAGTATAATGTTATATTAAATTTAATACAAAACATGTGGAGTTCACTCAAATAAGTTTTCACTCAAATATGAGCCAATTTGTGAAAAAAGATGATCGAAAGTGATATATTTACAAAATTGGCCTTGTGTGAGAAAAGTCATATGCGTTGAGAGCTCTCCAAATTTAAATATGCACCCCACAACATATTTGAATATGGCAGACTAAGAGAAGATCCAACATAATCGAAATTAATTTGTTTCAAAAGAGTAAAATCGTTTTTTTAAAAAAATATTAAAGCAAAAAAAAATGAGTACAAACGTAATTTGACAAATGCTTTATTTATAATTTTATATTTTACTATCTATCAAGTTACTTTCTTTCATCTCATTTCATCTATAACGAACAACTCTATTTTTCACTCTTTTTTTTCCTCACAGCCAAACATAGTGTAAATGTCCCATGATCCCCTCAATCAGGTAAGCATAATTTACATAATCAGTTTGTTTAAACTTATTTATTGAAAAAAACATTTTAATAAAATAAACAATTTTCTACTTATTTTAATAAATAAATTTTCTACTTATTTTAATAAAATAAATTTTCTACTTATATTGTCCCGTTGTTACATGTGAAATTCTTGGGCATTAGATTCTTTGTAAGTACACTCCCAACTTTAACACATGAAGAAACAATTGGCTCAAAATGGATTGCTTGCTGTCAACGCGAAGTATTGTTAAGTTAAACCCAGTGTTAATAAAGTGGTGAAAAACATAATTGGGGTGAGAGAGGCTTACATGGTGTTTATGTTGGGTAATATATTAGATTTGTACACGCACATTATTTCAATGGTCGAGACTCAAGAGTTGTATTTGGTCTTTTTCGCTTTGTTTTTTTAAGTTGGAAATATTTTTGAATTCTGGTTTTCATCGTAAAATAAAAAATAAAAAATTTTCAGGTTTTCTCTGGGTGTTTCCAGCTAAAATAAACATAATAAGTCCATTAAAATTCAATTTATAGGGTTCGACTTTAACATGTGAGGTCCTATTTCTACGGAGGCCTTTTTCTTTGGTCCAAACCTTTTAAATCGAATTTGAAACTCATAAGTATACTATTATTTCCACCTTCCAATTTGCTAAGTTCACACCCTATGATTGTTGTATTTTTTTTTTTTTTTAAAAGATATCCCTGATGGAAACATGTTTCCATTTACACAACAGAAAACGTGTTTTTGTTATGTGTTTGGAGGTGTGCGGGAACAATACAAGATGAAAATATGTTTTTGTTTCGAATTATGTTAGGTTTAATATGGTGACTATAGTGAGACCGTGAGACGTTCCGTTTATTTGCATTGTGTGATGGCTCAATGACAACAGGAACCTATACATTCTAGAAAGTTGGTTACTTTCAGAGTCAGAGTTGCTTTCTCTTCCTCTTTTCAGCTATGCACGTATCACACACACTTATATCTTGAAATGAGAAATTTCCGAGTCACCTTTATATCTTGAAATTATTTCCATTTTAATGACATTACTATCATAATTTAATCAATTTCATTTCTATATATATATATATATATATATATATATATATATATATTTTTTTTTTTTTAGTTTCATCGGCCAAAGGCCCAAAAGGAAAGAATTACAAGATAACCAGACGAGGGGTAGAGACCCTAAGCTATCTGCTACAAGCAATTGCTTCAAATCAACTGGTTGTTGCCCATAGATCACAATAATGTGTGTTAATATCATATTTTAATTGGTTCTTTTACGTATTTTAATAACGTGACCCTTTTTAAAACATAAAGAGAGAGCTCTCTCCCACATGTTGATAGCTTATTTTTTCTTTTTCTCTTTGTAAGCTCCTGGTTATTCTGGATAAAAAGTTTTCTTAGTTCTATCATTCTAATTTATTCTTGGGATGAGCTTGTTATATTTGGAGAGACTTACATATCATATCACGTGGATAACTTCTGGTGGACAATGTGAATTCATACATCTCAAGAGATCATTCAAGTGTTTGCAATTAACCATGTTTTATGATTATTAGACAGTATGTACAACATATAGTACTCCATTCTAAATATTTTTGGAATGGTTAATAGAACGAGAGAAGAAAAAAAAAGATAAAGAAAGTAAAAGATTTGACAAATGTTACTATAGAAAAATAAATAAATGATACGTCAAAGGAGATAAAAGGTATCACAATAATTACCCATAAAAAATAATGAGTTTTTTACAGATCCCTATTTTCTCTCCGTCTCCTTTGCCCCCTCTATATAGGAGTAGAAGATTTGTTATGGCAAATTGAGAATGATTTAAAACACTGCTATAAAAAAATTGGTAGACCCTTATGAAAGTAATGATGTAATCCTGAATAATACAATTTATGCTTCTTCTTTTTTTTCGTAGCAAGAGTTCTTCAAGAAAGAGGTTCTATCAGATCATTCTTGGAACTAAAGTGTATTAAAAAAAATTATATTTGAACACTTAATATGATATTTTGTTTTTATTGTTAACCATGACTTAATATGTTGTTTAACTTTTAGTGAAAGAGAATTAAAATATATAACATATAAATATAATATATGGTATGATGTAATAGAAAAAGAAAGATAAAAAGAAATAATAATTAACTGTTTAGAAAAACTAGATAATTAAAAATGAGTTCGGGATACACAATGATGGATTGGATTTTCTTTTTATTGGCTGTCTAAGATATTCCTCTGGGAGCGAGGTTATCTATTTAGTATTTACAGACTAACCTTTTTTCATAGATGTTCTTAATTGTGATCTTGAGGTGAATGATTTTTTTTATAACATGTTTAAGGAAAATGATTATTTGTCAACCATACCACATCATATATAGTTCAGTATGCTTCTCTCTTCAAGTGATTGGTATTGTAGAACAATGGAAATCAAAATATCAATGAACTAACTTACGACAGCAATGTAATTGTTGATTAGATTATTTGCAATAGTATGCCCCGCGCCCTCTCTAATTTCTTGAGTTGCACTCGATCGAAATCATTGAAAAATACCCTCAATTGCTCACTGCAAGTAGAATTTATTTTCCACCTCAAATGCTATATCTATCTAGCCGATTTTATGAAGTACCCCTGATAAATCTTACTGATATCTCCCTAATTACAAAAACCTACACTATTAAATGAAAATGAAAAAGTTAAATGTTTTATTGCCCCAAATGGATAGGTTTTCTAATAATAAGAATGTCAGAATAATTTGTTGAAAGGATATATATATTATATTGCCCCAAATGTATAGGTTTTCTTATGTTTGCAAAAACTTGGCACAGCGATAAAATTGTGTCTAGATGACTTGTTGGTCATGAGTTCGAATCCGGAAATAGTCTCTTTGCACTTTTTTTTTTCTATATATATATATATATATAATTATTCAAGCAGCAATAAATTGTTAGATATTATTCTTTTAGCTGGTTAGATTGTGAAAGTTCTTTATCTTAGTTTGTGACAAAATAATAGATAATGAATTTGTTCGAATCCCATTTGCCAAGGGAAAAAAATGACGTAAATTGCAGACATTGTTGGGAGTTAGAAGAGAAGAATTGACTTTCATGAAACAGGGATTGATGGATTTACATATATAGAAATTAGCATCTTTTGTGGTTTGAAGAAATGAAAGAGGAAGTCTATGAGGAAGAAAAAGGATGGTTTATATGGTGAAATGTAGGAAGAAGTAGAAATTTGTAAGTGTTAATTAAATGGAGATTATTGATTGGTGGGTGTTGGTTGATGAAAGCAAAGCAAGCCAGGTTAGGGGGGTCACATATAATGTGTATGTGCTTCCTAAAATCCCTTGAGTAGATGGAAATACAGCTCATAGTTCTTGAGACTGGTATGACCCCATGTGGAGAGGAGAGGACTGCCAGTTCACGGACTAATAACTTATTGTATTGCGGCACTGCAGACTTCTAAAGAAAAAAGAAAAAAAGTGGGTCCTTATAGCTGTCTCCTCGTCCCTAACGCTGTCAACAATGTTAGATAATGACTTCTTCTTTCTTTTCTTTTCTCATCTCTCTATAATATGAATGTGTGTGTGTGCGCGTGTGCTCATAGTCATGCAATGCATAATCATTAAGGCCAAGCTAGCTCTACATGAGAGTGCCAAACATGTATGATCCAACTATAACTGTGGGAGAATCATTCTCGAAAAGTATTATTAATTAAGTGCCGGGAGCAAGAAGGGTTTTGAGGTTCTCATTTCATGTGGGGCTTCTGGACAAGATAATGGTCTACCATTATTAATAAAAATATATATACTATATGGCATGTTATGTTATGCTAGGCTTATCACCAAATAGTGTACTAATTAACGTAAGTTTGTTCCAATTTAATTAGAGATTTAATATTTTTGAGTATATGATTGTGTTAAATATTTAGAGGGAGAGATTTACTGTCCAAATTAATCCTATGTAACTCGAATAAGATTGTATCCGGTGGAAAATATGATTTAGATAAAAAAAAAAAAAAAAAAGATGTTATGTTAGGCTTGATTGTTGGCATTAGAGATTGTGACTGTCACGGATTGACGAAGGAATGATACGATGGTGATGGATACATAACTCATATAACAGAATTTAATTTTGTTCTCATCGCAGCCGCTAAATGCATGCCTTGATTTCACATGATTTCCTATTGGCCTTAATCAAGAACTAAAATGAATGTATCCTTTTTATATGTTTTGCCTTCCCTATCAACTGTGACTGTTCCTATTCGTTTTGGTTGATTTGCCAATAGTTTTTGTCTTGCGGATTGAGGCATAGGAACATGGGATCATGTGGCATATATTTTGGTCCCAACATAAGAGGAAAAGGTTGTGTAATATTGATTGGTGCAGTTCATAACCGTAGTACATGCTTATTAATTACCACAGTCAAATACAATCGATAAAACAAACTGGTACGGAAGAAGTTGTAGAGGTTAAATTTAAAATTAGAACAATTTTTCTTTTCTAATTTTTACTTTTGGCTCCAGCAGTAACAAACCACACGGAAAGATGTGGATGGAATAAAAATTTGGAAAAAAATTCATCCCATTTGGCGAAGGAAAAGGTTCTGTCAAGGCTGAAATAGCTTAGGAAGAATTTTTTAGATGCATGCATAAAAAAATAAAAAATAAAATTCATCCCATATTGTGCATGCATAATTTTTTGTTTTTAACATTCGAAATAATCTTATCAGCAAAACAGGCACCTTTGTCCTTCCCCATCCATTATTTGCACAATATCTATCTTTAAAATGTAAAATGACCCATCGAATTATGGTCCCTGGGTCCATATCTCCTTTTTTATATATATATTTGGCTAAAGGGTAAATTAAATGACGATGCTACAGAAGGAATCCTTGTCAAAAATAATAAAGAGAAGGAAAAAAAACAAAGGAAGTTTGGTATATGTGGTTGTGTTACAGAAAAAACCGAAGCCAAAAATATACCAATGGAGAAGAACAGAAGGACAAGCATACTAAGAGTAGTTAAGCTAGCGAAAACGGAAAAGTGATAAGATGTTAAGAGTATATTAATGCAGAGAAGAAGAGACAGGGAGGCCACACACAGACTTGACACTTCACAAATCCCTTGTCTTTCTTCCTTCTCTTTTTTTGGCCAGCAAATTAGAGTTTGCAGCTGTCAGATCTCTCTCTCTCTCTCACTCACATCTTTTAATAAAAATAATAAATTTGTTTCCTTTCCTTATATATTTTTGTTGCAATCATAATCAACCAACACCTCTGTTCCAAACAACCATCAAATAATAACCATAATACACCATCATAAACCATACCCACCTTACCTCCTTCTTTCACCCTCTTCAAATGCAATGATTCCTCTGCTGCCAATCACACATATATAGTACAAAGCAGAGACATTTTATGGAATTTTGGCCTAGGAAAAAAGAAGAAGAAAGAGCTTAAATGAGTGAGACAGCGAGTCTTCATGCACCAACAAGGACAACCATTTCTTCTTTGGATGCAATGGCTCATCACCACCCGCATTATCGATCACCCTTCGGAGACACAACGTTCACCAAGTTGTTCGTTGGAGGACTAGCCTGGGAGACTCCAACCGAAGAAATGCGCAAATATTTCGAGCAGTTCGGAGACATTCTTGAAGCTGTCATCATCACTGACAAGAACACCGGAAAATCCAAAGGCTATGGATTCGTATGTTCACATTACTACTTTCCTTCAATATGCCAACCTAATATTTATTTATTTATTTAATCCTTGTTATATAGTATGAGTAACACTATATATGTCTTTTACAACTTAAACAACAGGTAACATTCTGTGAACAAGAATCAGCTAGAAGGGCATGTGCTGATCCAAATCCAATAATAGATGGAAGAAGAGCTAATTGTAATATTGCTTCTCTTGGAAGGACTAGACCATCACCACCTAGAGGTTAATTTTCATCCTTTACTATATAATTTTTATTTTTTTGGTAGGAATAAGATAGTATCAAAATGTTTATAATAACTCATTAAACTTGCTCAACCAATCAAGTTAGACCCCCCTGACTTTTTTTATATTTATAAATACTTTACGTATCACAATATATATGTTTGTAATTTGATATTACAAGGTTATTTTTGGTAACACAGGGAGGAATATAGTTCAAGGTGGAGGAGGAACAGCACACGGTGTTCCAGGAGCGGGACTGGTGCCGTCACTGCCGCGGCCACCACCTGTTCTGTATCCACAATATGGGTGAGTTGAGTTAGCTTTGTTCATTTACTGGAGCCATTAATCAAATCATAATTTGGTATCACTCCTAGTCAAAGAAACTGGTCCATGATGTTAATGGGGGAAGTGCATGTAGACGCACTACATCTTACTGTCTGGTGTCTGCATATGTTGTTTCTCACTGCTACTCACCAGTTATAGTAGGCATCAGTGTCAGCCTAAGAATCATATCGTAATAAAAGTACATTTGGGAAAAGGTTGCTCTGCCATCCACATCCACATAACGTGCATTATTGCTCTTTCTATTTTCCATAATCTCAACTCACTCTTGTAATGCTAAATCAATTGCATTTTTTTAGCTCCTTAATCAATTGCTTTTAACATTTTTCGCTTGAGTCTTTCTATAAATCTATATATATTTCTCTGTTTGTAGTATTTTTAAATTTATTATATTTATAGTATCAATGATATAGATAGTTATACAACTATGGTAATAGTAAAAATGCTAGTGATAACAGCAACAGATGAGTTGATATGTGTGATCCCTGATAGTGCATATACGGGTATATTTGTCTCAGTGGTCCTGCATCAATTAATTTGAAATGTGATCTTCTACAAGATAAAATCCCACAGCTCTTGGTACTTTTGCATGTTCTGAACCATTGAGTCATTTTCACACCAGCATATACTCTTCATGCCAGGGCTCTAAAATACTATATATTTAAAATTTAACTTCAAGTACAAGACTAGGCGTGGAAAATTGTATGAAAAAGTATAGAGATGCAGACTTTTCAAGTTGGTACGTTTGACTAGAAAATGTTAATGTTAACATTAGTTGGATTTTTTGCACTAAAGCAAAAGATATTATAATGAAATGTGGTAATTAAAGTAACACTGATTAAAGTTTGATTACTTAAAAAGTGAGTAACTCGTCAGTTTAGCCTCAGTTTGTGAGTTTACACAAACTATATGCAAATACATTAATGAAACTTCCCGTGAATAATAATTGGTCTTTATATAATTGTTTTTATGTGTTTCCCTCTTGTAACATGATATTTTCATGTGAGAAACTAACATCCAAGCTAATCCTTCTATTTTATTCTTTATGTATTCCTTCCTTTTCTGTTTATTGGGCAACCAGTTTTTCATAGTTTGCACAATCTTTTTTTTTTTTTATTATTATTAAAAGAAAACAATCACTGAAGTCATAGTAAATTCAAACATAGGGACGGCACGTATTAGACCTCCATGTTGGTACACAAACATTACTCGATATCTCTTTCTTCCTCACTTTATACACTGAAGTTACCTGAAAAAGATTACATATTAAGTTCACAAGTCCATGCCATTTTGAGTCATTACTTGTTCTCAAAGAAAGAAATGCACTAATGCAATTTACATATTTCCTTTCATATATTTTCCTACTAATTAAATACCTTTCAACTTTACTCTATCGCAGCTATACAACCTACACTCCTGATTATGGGTACCACCAGGTAAGTCTGTTTATCAATTTGATGATCACTAGTTGGCAACATGTAGATTATATCACACTAATGATCATATCTCAATTTAGCTATAGTAATAGTGGAGAACACTTGGATAATGCTAACTTAATCAATGATGGCATTAATACAGGCCACAATGTACAACCCACAGATTCAGCAACCACAATACTATCAACAACTTTATGGAGCATCATCTTCTACCATGGGCACCCCATATTACTATGGTTATTCCATGCAAGCACCAAGAAACACATTTTCTTCACCCCAAGCAAATCGTCTTTCACCTGGACCGTCCTATCTATACTACCCTGCACCAATGGAAGTCTCATTCTCTGGATATCGTCCTCCCCAACAATCACCAATGAGGCAAACCTTTCCTTCCCCTAATGGTACCTTTAATTCTCTTATGTTCTCTATTTAATTTAATTACTACTTTTGATCATTTGATTATTCTTATTTCTTCCCAGTACATATATTTCACACGCGCCCAAGATTAGTTAGCTAGTTATATAAAAAAGATCGCGATTCAATTCTCTTATTAACCAAAAAAAACTAATAATTAACACTACAATTAACACTATACCGATATAAAAAGAACACAGATGTTGCGCGAGTGAGATGAGAGACAGAGATGCACACACAGAGATTTATGAATTATGATGCACTGACTGCCACAATATATATTATGATTTAGCTGCAATATATATGTATGGGCATTATAGGGGTCCACATGAGCAACCACAGAGCCATGTGAATGAGCTGTCTCGGTTGTGCCATGAATCTTATGATGTATAATGGGTCAAGGTGGAAAGTCATGACAGAGGGAGAGAGGGTCATCGTGTAAAGTAACAGTGGATAGTGGATACATGTGATTTTTTTCAGTAGGAAAAAAATAATAATTGTGGTGGTTAATTCTTTAAAGCAGTCAAATGTTCTGTCATTCATGCATGGGCTGGCCCACATGGCATGTAGATACTATATACTACATTGCACTGTATATACCAGTGCTGTAATTTTTATTTTATTTTAAATAAATGACAAGTTGGAGGAAGAATTCTGATATAATGGTTAAAGTTATCTGTTAGTGATTTGTTAATCATGAGTTCAAATACAAAAATAGTCTATTTACATATAATTTTTTTTTATCATAAATAGAGCTTGAAGAAATAAGAGAATTAAGAATACTCAAGAAAAACTACTAATCCAAACCATAATATACCAAAAAATACAATATTTTTGTTATTCAACCAACCTTTAAAAGAAACAAATACAACAAATACAGTAATCAATAAAATAAATGAAATAACAATTAATGCAAAAACAACTAATTAGAAAGTTATAGACATATTTTTAATACTCCAATTTACTAATAAAACAACTTTACCATTTGATCCCCAACCCTTTGATCCCTTTTCTATCGCTTTTGTGAGTACAACTTATGCTGGATCAACTTCTAACTTCAGTACTTGATAGAATGTGAGAAAAAAATTCATTCAATTGAAACATAAAAATGAGATGGACTATGCATATCGTTTTACAGATATGGATCATTCTGATGGTATGAGAGTGATGATTGAAACTTATCTGACATACACGAGAAAATATGTAAAATGAAGTAAAGTTGAATTTACTATTAATTTTAAATAAAACAAGTTAACAAAATACTTTAAGTTAATTAGTAGCTATATATGTGTGGAACATCCCGTCAAATTAAATATGTGTGTTGAACATATTTATGTTTAGAACATATCAGTCAATTATTCGCTTAGTGGCATATCATATGCATGCGATGAGTGGCTTCGTTAGAGACTACTCGTGGTCTTCTTTTGCTTGCTGTTTTTGCTTCTGTACCCAAAATATATAGTAATAAAATAATAATAACAAAGTAAAACGTAGTCGCTAAAGTGACATTGCTAATCATCATTTATATATGTTGTCCTTATGATCTCTAAGTTTTAGCATAATTTTAAATATTATTTATTATATGGTTGGTGTTGATCAGATTCACAGAGTCAGCAGCACACCTCCTCTGAAACAGCAGCCACGGTAGCTATAACTTCAGAAAGATCAAATAGTCAAGGGAAGAACTAATAAATATATATACCTTCTAAGTTTCAACTGTTTAATCTTCAAGTCACATTAATTCTTCATCTTTTTTCCACATTATATCATAATTTTTTTAGTCCACAAGCTTTTTGCTTTAGGAAATAATGGTTCAGTTAGCTGATTACCGATGTTCTCCACAGCTATGGCATTTTCAAAGATGGACTAATTAATCAACTTCTTCATTCACGTTATCTTCATTCTCTTCTCGTTTTCTTTAGGGATTTTCACTTTATATATGAGATTATACCCACTCACACATGTAGGACGTATTTAATTAGTAAAAGTGCGACAAGTGAAATGAATGAATCTCTGCCATCTATAAATCCATTATTAAGATTAACTTATCATCACGGTACAGCACTCTTGCCTAACACGCGCATATAAAATCAGACTATGTTCATACTAGGTCTGTTCTAGAGTATAAAATGAACAGACGAGAATCCTTAACTCACCACGTAGGGGAGGAACAAAAAGAAAAGGAGAAAAATAGAGTCATACTCTTATTCTTTCTTGACTACCTATTTATTCAGTGACTAGTTTTATATTTACCACAAAGCACTAAAAATAACTATATTTCATATTACAATCTGTTGAATCAAATTTTATTTATGATATGTTCATATTTATAAATCGCAAAGTTAACATACAAGTGATAAATAGACATGTTTCTTTTTCTTAACCCATCATACAATGGTCAGCATTAGGTCACATGTTAGGAAATCGAATTATTAATTGTTTTTTATCATCATGATGCTAAAAATTCAGTCTATCTCATACTTAATTGGTTAAAAAAATCTCGCCAACATAAGGAGTTTCAATAGTTAATATAGAAAATATTATCATTTAATAGGGATGTAATATTTTTCTTGTTGAGATGTTTTTAACTAATGAATGGAGTTTTTGTAAAAAAAAAAAAAAAAAAAAACCTAATGAGTGAAGTACTTTCTTTCCTTTTTCTATTTTTTGACATATTTGGTGCAAATATAGATACACTGACACTTTCACTTTTAGTGTGTTTAGTTCCTCTTTGATAATGTCATGTTTATATCAATTTCCATGTTCAAAAGTTGCATATTAAGAGTTTGTTTGGATAGAAGGTTAGAAGTGTTTTTGTGAGCTTCTCTACTGGAAAAAAAAAACAATATATTTCCAATATAAAATTCTTAAAAACACTTCTGACTTATATCCAAACATGTCCTAGGTAATATTGGATGAGAAACCAAACACGCTTTTTTTTATTTGTTCCTTGGGATGTGAATTTCTCGACTAATTTTTTTACAGTATATATAATTAAAGGAAATGTCAATGTAATAGGTAAATGTGAATTATAGTCTCAAGAAAAATTGTTAAAACTTGTTTACTCACTTTCTAACTTGTAGACCACATTGTGATGGTTTTGCTATTTTTTTTTCCGTTTAAATATTATCTCAAACATATCTAATCGATCAATTCATGTAGGAGTGACAAATTTAATTCTTCAATGAAAGTGTCAACAGATGACTTCCTAAATAATAGGGGTTTATTCTAATAGAATTTATATTATCTTATAACGTGTCAAATCGTAAAGTATATGCATCTGATGGAAACCTAAAAAACAGATGAAGAGGAATATACTGCAGAAGATACTGAACCAATCCATGAAAATTCTTTTCATTCCACTGCAATATTCTCCTGTCACTTTTCAGTTCCAATTCTTTCACTCCTCCCTCTTCTCATATCTCAAGATCTAATATTTACCAATGATCATTTTCATGTATCTATATATTTTATTTTATTCTCTGTTTTTTCTATGGATAACAATATAACATATCATCTATCACATCTTTTTTACTCCTCTCTTTTCCTCATATTTCACCATAGCAAATGTATATATCTACCATTTTTAAATTCAATTATTGTGGTGTTGCGCCACACGTCTTGAACTGCCGTCATTCTCTTAAGTATCTTGGAGTCAGAGACTGGCATGGCATTAAAATGAAAAACTGTAATACTGTATTAAACTTCATAATTTTTAACTCCCATTTTTAACATTCTGTGAGCCATGAAAATGTTATTGGGTCGGTAACCCTATCTATTTGCGGAAGCGAAGTAAATCTGTGAGGAGATGGGAGAATATAGAAGCAGAAAAATATCACCCAGAGAACACAAAACAATTTTAACGTGGAAAACCTCCTCAATGTGAAGAGTAAAACCACGGGACAGTAGTCCAGAAAAACATCCACTATAAAAGTAGGATTACAAAGATGATCTCTCTAGTAAGACTAGAGGTATACATTCAAAATATATATCTCACCCACTAAGGATGGCTTACAAATTTTATCTCTCACTGGGAGGATTTATCTCTCACCAATATGGTGGAAGTCTCTCTTTCTCTACAAAGAGGAACACTCTCACTCTCTTCAAAGAGGAACTCTCTTACTCTCTTCAAAGAGGAATTCTCTCACCCACACAACTCTTCTTCAATGCTTTGAAGAATGCTTCAATTTTTGGGATGATGAAACCATTGGCAATGTTGCCAATTTATAGCCTCAAGATGGCTTACCTACCACACCAACCAAGGATGCTCACCTACTACACCTACTACACCAACCAAGGATGCTCACCTACTACACCTACTACACCAACCAACTAATTCTACCAACTCTTAATTAAAGAGGAAATAGTCCAACAAATGTTGCAGTTATATGCAACATTTCAAATGATCGATTATAAAGTTTTATTTTGCAGTTATATGTATTAATAAAATTGTGGCCAACTTGGTGCAGATATATGCACCATTGTGGGGACGTGAGCCACATTTCAAAAATCAAAATTGATCGATTATAAAGTTTTATTTTGGAGCGAAACTAGAAGACAAAGTCAAAGCTCACACAATTGAAATTACACATAATCCAAACTGTCCACTATTGAAAAATTGACGAGTTCATTAGTTAAAGACGTACAAGGTTTAGCCATATGCCAAGATTCTGTCCAACTGATGCTCAAGCCGGTTTCATCAGTTAAAATTTAATTTCTTGTAATGTTTTACTAAACAAGTGGGAATAAAATATAAATTATGAGTGCCATTTTCTATTTATTTAATATCTTTTTGTCTATGTATGAGATCACCAGGAAAATCGTCAACAAGATTTTATTATCTAGAGTGGAAAACAATCAGATGATATGTTTATGAAATGGTATTTACATGTAAAATTGATAATCACAAACAAGACAGACACACAGACTACTCATATGGTCACAAATATTAGACTTAATTTTATTAGCTCGCTTTGCATCTTTCAAAGGAGCTGAGAGATATGATACTGCACATGAAATCCAAAGTCCATTCTGAACTAGTTTAAGTTGATTTCAAGTTGTCACTCAAAAGAACTTGACGAACCATATTATCATAATTAAGAAATGAAGACCCCTCTTTGCGAATGGTGGCATCTTCTGCCAGTTTCTTCCATTCCAAGGCTTTCTTGGTCAACTCTTTCCCCTTCTGCCCCTCCATCAACTCCCTCACAAGCCTCTCAACTCTATCCCTCGTAACATCACCTTCTATCTGCATCCCAACACCCCATTCCTTGCAACAGAATCGACAATTAGCCGGTTGCTCCGCAAAGAAAGGCCAACATATCATTGGCACTCCATTGCACAAACTCTCAATTCTTGAATTCCAACCACTGTGTGTCAAGAAACCTCCAATTGCAGGGTGTGCTAGCACTTCCTCTTGGGGACACCAACCTGACAATAGACCTCCATCTTTAGTCTCCGACACAAACTTGTAAGGGAGAATCGCGTTTTCTCCGTCCACAAGATCAGGCCTAATGACCCACAGAAAGGTTTTGCCACTGTTGGCAAGTCCCCAAGCAAACTCAATCAATTGATGATTAGTCATGACTGTGATGCTCCCAAAGTTCACAGAAATTACTGACTTGGGTTCATTGGTGTCAAGCCATTTTAGACACTCTCTATCTTCCTTCCAAAGGTTCGACCCAATTGTTTTCAAGTCCTCATCCGTGACATGATTCAAGAGTAAAGGGACCAATGGGGTACACAGGAGGCAAAATTGACGATAGTGCCTCCAAAACATCATGCTCTAAAGCTTCAAATGTGTTCAAAATGATTGCAGAAGCATGCTTAGCTCTTTATGTGGGTCTATGGTTCTGAAGAAGCTTGGGAAATCTCTCAACAAAATTTCTTTGATGCCAGGTAACCAATCGATGGCAGTCTCCAAATATCCATTTGTCATATAACTCGAGTCTGCAAGCTTAGGCATGTAATAAATTGAATGCATGTTTGAATTCATGTTATATCTAAAATCACATTGAAATATCAGTTAGCATAATATTATATAAATATTCACATGTTTAGTTTCATATTATGAAATTGATTCTGAATAGAAAATCAATTTTGAGTTGAAACAAAAAACAAAAAAATTCCAAAAATAAATTACTTCAAAATTAATTTTAAGAAAAATTAATTCTGTTAATCCTCATCCATACATACACTAAATTCATATCAAAATACTGAAAGAACATAAATTAATATAATATAGTAGTACCTTTGAGGGGTACGAGGCCCTTTTTTATGAGTTGACCATTGTGAAGGTAACACAAGAGCCCACAAGCGCTTATGGTCCAAAAAATGACCTCAGGAATGCCTAGTTCTTCTGAAGCAATTAAGGTGAAGCTCATGGCACCGTCAGAAACTATGCAACTAACAGGAGGGACATGTTTGGAGTGGTTGAGTTTGGCAAGGAGGTTCCTAAATGGAACCAAGCATGTTTTTCTAAGGGACTCACACAGTGTAGGTGTATCTGTGTGGCGTCCACATCAGACTCTGGTAGACGGTCAGGGATGGTTTCGAAGCGAAAGGAAAGGAAACCGTTGAGGGAATCTGCACCCCGGGATTTGAGAAGACGTTTGTGGTTAAACTCTGTGTTCACGAAAGTGATTTGAAAACCCTTGAAATGGAGAACCTTTGCTAGTTTGAGCATTGGAGTTATGTGGCCTTGAGCTGGGTAAGGAATACAAACTGCATGAGGCTTCTCAACTGTAGCGATATCCAAAGAATTCATTTTCTCTTGTTGATATCGATATGCATGCATGCTTCTGTTGGCTCAAATTTATAATAACTGTGCATGAGAAAGTGATTGTGAATTGCGTGTGCTTTCTGTTCTCTCATGTATGGAGCTGGCCAACGATGAATCATGAATGTTGCTTATACCAATTAATATCCCCCATTATTCAAAATATTGAATTAAAAAATTGAAATTGGAGGAAAACTGAACTTAGTTACTCTATTATATTAGTGCCGTAGGAAAGTTTCCTTTTATAATAAAAATATTTTGCTAAGAAGAAGTTGAATAAAAGCGATCTAAGTCATACAAACAAAATTATTTCACCAAAGTAAGAGGTGCAATTCATTGCATGCAATATGCAAATCTTGCAAACAGTGACGTGTGCAGCAGGGCTAGGGGGGCCCGGGTCCCTCTCTTTTTCAGCTTTTAATATTTACACACTTTTCTACGGTGGTTCTTTTGTTTTTTTTTAGGTGGTTCTTTTTCAACTTCTACTAACATCTATTAACAATCCTTCTTTTCACACTGTTTTTTCAACTTCAATCTGGGTGGTTCTTTTGTAAGATATATATGCATGAAAATTATGCAATGAACATTTTTCAAGTAGCTGCTATACTAATCAGAATATGCTACTTAAATTTTCAGTGGGGAGGAAGATGCTTAATGGTGCAGTGGACTTGCAGTTTAGGCTTTATTGGTGTTGCGGATATGTGCTGAGAAAAAACTGTGTTTGTAACCATCTTGGGTCCATAACGAGACCCACTAAAAAAACCCTCAAATTTTCTAAGCCCAAACCGTACAAATGCAATGCCCTGGTAGTTGCCAAAGGAAGTCTTGAAAGGGGATGGCCAAAATGAATTCAAATCAATCTAAATTGCTGAAATATAATTGAAGTGAGTTGGATTAATGATGTTCGTGGGCCGATTGTAGGCCACTTTCAAGTTTCAACCCCACTAATCTTGATGCTTTCCCTTTACGACCTTCTTTTTTAATTCCTACGAAATTGCTTACTATTTTATCGGAGTGGACTTACTAGCTAAGTTAGATGTTGTCTTTATGGGGAGCTAACTTATGGGTACAGTGGGTCAGACTAACACAGCGAACTTGTTTGGTCAAGGTAACAGCTCCCCCAAATAAAAACTCATAAATTCCACCAAACATTCAAAGGGAGAACACGAGCATTCTATATCAATTGACTCCATTGTACAGCTACAAGTTCACGGCTATTAGTTCTCTGGATATCACGGACAGACAGAATCCAATATACATGTAATTTAGTCAAAGTCTGAAGTTCCTAAATAAATATTCTAGATCGTGCATGCTTGTGTGCTGAATTATTAATTTGAAAAAATGTAGGGCTAGATTCGTGGGACCTTATTATATACGATAATAGTCATGTCTCTGTCTGCAAAACTTGGATCCGGCCAAGCTCTTTCAAAAGGTGAATGCATCACCACAAGCATTGAGATTGTCTTTGCGACTATCGGGAATTTAGGCCATTGTAAGAGGACATCAAGCAAATATTTATTACGTATATTATATGTTAAGCTCTCTTAAAATAAGCAGAGAGTTTTGCCTCGTGAATCAAGCTTTATGGCAAATGTTTAAGATCATATTATACTATAGTTTTGTTCTCGTGATTTTAGATTATGTATTTCTTAGGTGAAATGTACGTGACCAATGAAAGGACAAGGCTACTTTTGTTAAATAGTAGTAGTACTAATGAAACTAAAATCAATACTAGTATACAACATTTTCTTTTATAAGCAATAAATACTACGCTACCTGAATTGAAGAAATCCACCAATTTGTCTACACCTAAATAATTAAGTAATCGAACTTCTCAGTAATAGTTTTTGTATGGATAAAATGTTTATATGTATAAATAATAATAAAAAACTCAGAAATTAAAATAATTTCAGCACATATTTCATTATTTGTTTATTATTATTTTAGTGCTACTTGCCAAACAAGAATGAATATCCTTGGGTTACAGCGAAACATTCATACTTATTTTTACCCAAATTCCTTTAAATATAATTATTCTAGGTTTTGATAGTTTTGATATTTTATTATGACTTATCTGTTACTTCTCGTCTTCTCCTTTGAAAATTGATGTTATTTACCAAAACACGTACACAGTTTGACAGTGCTGATCTTTAATACATGAGATGTTGGATAAGCTCATTTGCAAACATCTTCTTTTTATAAAAAAAAAAATATAGGATTTCATAAACAAAAATTAACTTATCTATTAACTAAAAATTATCTTTTAAAAAAGTTTATATGATAACGTTTGTATAAATTAATTATGCATTAAATAATTTTAATTTATGAGAAAATTTATTTTATTTTTTTCTAAAAATATTTTTAAAAAAGAAATTTATCCAAATAGACCTCAAGTGTTTATCTTTAACGCATTATAGATAACGTTTTTAACCGAAATTTAACATGTAATTAAGAGTAGGTGAGATTTTTTATTTATTTGAAAGACTCATTGGTTAATTATTAATTGAATTATAAATAATCATATTTAGAGGGAGTAAAATTATTTTTAAGATCCAAAACTAAAATGCATTCTCTAAACAAAATGGATCACAGAGTGTAGGAGCTCAATTTTCAGTGAAAAGTAAAAGATTCTCGCATTCTTTGTTGTTGTTCACGAATGTAAACACTAACAAATATTTTAATTTTCCACAGCTATTTACGAAAGGTGATAATTAAGTCATTATCAATAAAACTGGGAAAATAATAATTAGAGAGCGACATTTTCCTAATCCCAACTCGCACTAAATATAATTTAGTGTACATGGGTAAATAACATATACTAACTGATAAAAAAAACCCTAAAGAAGCCCATCTAAGTTGCTTAAATATTAGAGACATAGATATCACACCATTTTGATATTATTTAGTTTTTTCAAAAAAATATTAGATGATGTTACTTGTACAATTGATATTTGTTACTAAATCCCCATTAACATTTAACATAGGGTATAAAATGTGTAATAGATCATCAAATGACTACTTTATCAAAGTCTGAATGATGTACAGTATTTTGATCATCAGAATATAATTTGCGTATTTTAAAGTTAATTTATATATTTTATATAAGGCACGAAATAATACAAGATATATGTATAAAGAATCCGTGGGTGAAGAGTGTGAAGGTGACGTGGCTGGCGCGTGGATATAATGAAATTAAGGGGCGGTGTGTGTGACGTTACATCACGTGGTTCCTCGGATGCCGCCAGAGGCATTCATAAGCCAAGATTGGGTGAGTGCCAGTTGGATCCATCCCCTCTTCCCCATAAATCCAGACTGTCATCTCAACGTCTCTCTCCATATTTCCACCACTATTCTCCCCATTCTACCCTCCCTTATCCCACCTAATCCCCCTCAGTCCTCATCCATTCCCGGGGTCAATTTCGACAAGAACAAATACCTCAATTAATCGCTTTTGTCACCTAGCCTTCTTCACTTTTTGCACAAATCCCTTCTCTCTTTTTTAATCCTATCCAACCGCAGTTAAAATCACATTTCTTTTCTTTTCTTTTCTTTTTTCATTTCCTTCATCTCTTACCTGGGACCTATATATACTCCCTCTCTTCCCATTTCATTCATCCATATCACTAAAATTACAACCCCAACTCAGCCATTTCAAAAAAAGGCCGTTAGTGTTGCCATTCGTAAAATGGCCACTCTTGTTTCCTCCCAATGCTTTCTCAAACTCTTCCTCCTAATTTCAGTCTTTCAGCTTTCCTTTGCTGCTAGGAGACTCAACGAGCTGGTTCAGCACCAGTCTCAGTTACTCCATTACCACAACGGTCCTCTTCTGTACGGCAAAATCGCCGTGAACCTAATCTGGTATGGTCACTTCAAACCATCCCAAAAGGCCATCATCACCGATTTCGTTACCTCACTGTCATCCCCATCGTCTCAGAACAGCCAACCATCTGTTGCCACGTGGTGGAAAACCACGGAGAAGTACTACCAGCTGAGTCCCAAGAACAAGAAGGCTGCTTCTTCTCTTTACCTATCACTGGGCGATCAGATTCTCGACGGGGGTTACTCGCTGGGAAAGTCACTAACCAGCAAGAACCTCGTCGAACTGGCATCCAAAGGCGGACAGAGGAACGCCATCAACGTTGTTCTGACATCCGCTGACGTGGCAGTCGAAGGTTTCTGTATGAGCCGATGCGGGACCCACGGCTCCTCCTCTTCTGCATCTCACGTGAAGAACAACAACAACGGCAAGAACTACAAGTTCGCTTACATCTGGGTCGGAAACTCCGAAACCCAATGCCCGGGGCAATGCGCGTGGCCATTCCACCAACCCATTTATGGGCCCCAGAGCCCTCCCTTGGTTGCTCCCAACAACGATGTGGGACTTGACGGAATGGTCATAAACCTCGCTAGCCTCCTTGCCGGAACCTCCACCAACCCCTTCGGAAACGGTTACTTCCAGGGTCCCGCGGAGGCTCCGCTCGAAGCTGCGTCGGCTTGCCCTGGGGTTTATGGGAAAGGGGCTTACCCTGGTTATGCTGGGGACTTGCTGGTTGACTCTGCCACTGGTGCTAGCTACAATGTGGAGGGGGATAATGGGAGGAAGTACCTTGTTCCTGCGCTGTATGATCCTTCTACATCGTCTTGCTCAACGCCCGTGTGATGAGGAGGATTGTTATGGTGATGCCGATCCTTCAGTCTCACTGCTGCTGCTAGCCTGCTACTACAATGATGTTAGAAACCACGGATTAGGGAGGTCTACAAAACTTCTAATAACCCATTTTGTAGGATTATTTCATTGATTTGTTTGTTTATATCTTCTGGATATGTACGCGGATTAAGGATCTTATGTAGTTGAAGCAAATGTTCTTCCGTTTGCTTTTTAATAATATTAAAATATTACTCTTCACTAAAACTTCCTTTCTTGCATTTTCTAGTATTTCAGGTCTTCTCACTTCTGGGGGGCTTGGGGGAGTTACACACAAAATTGCTTTATTATTATTATTATTATTATTATTATTATTATTATTATTATATGCTGGTTTCTAGATGGTTCTCGCCATTAGAAACGCTTGTCGTGCGAGTTAATCTCAAAATCTGATACTTACTATTTGGCCCATCCTCTAGTGTCTGAACCATCTGGTTACTATAGTTAATTCAAAATTCGAACCAGCTTGAACCAAGTACAACCTGTGTTACTGTTATTTATTGGAGTTTGACTCGTTAGAAGTTCGACTAAGGTAATATTTTGTGAATACTAATGTGAAATCTTCTTTTAATAGATTTTCTTTTATAGAATAAAAGTACTTTTGCACATATTAAATTTCAATCCAAACACTAATGATTTGTTTGGTAAAAAAAATGATTAACAAAATATTTTTTTTCCTTATTTGAAGAAAAAATAGAAAAGTTATTTTTTAGATGAAAATTGTAAATTTGTCTTTCTTTTCATTTTTTTAATTCAAATTTTAAAAATTTCTTTTTTTTCTTATTTTTCTTTCATTCAGTTAAACTTAGCATAAAGTTGTTGGTAAACCCATGTAAGGTTGAATTATATAAACTGAATTAACATTAAATTTTGTAGGATTCATTTCACAGTCAAAAACATTGTTAATTACTGTTTTAACTTAATATTTTGATTTCTAAACATTAAAAGTAGGTAAATGGTGATTAGTGTTTTTATTTTTTAAAATTTTTGTGACATGTATAATGTTAATATTAATTATTTAGTTATTTTTAAAATGTTTTAAAAAAGTCTCATTTTTAAAATGAGACAATGTCGGTTTTTTGACTCACAACAAGGGGTAATTTTTTTTAATTAAAAAATTGGGGTAATCGTTTAAAAAATTACTATTACCAAATGGGGGTAACTCTGATTATCATATCATGTGTCACGATTATTATTTTTTTTCCTCTTTCCGAAGTCGTAGTAAATTTTACGACTTTATTATGCTTATTATTGAAATCGTGGATGTACTTTAAAGTCGTAATAGCACCTGCATTTTTGCTTTTTCATTCATTTTTTATTCATTTGTGGCGGCACCTGCACCTTTTGCTTTTAATTCATTTTTTATTGATTTTGGCTTCCAGATCTTTTTGTTTTGGTTAGTGGCATGGCTTTTTATTTTGGTTAGTAGCCTTATTTTTTTTATATATGTATGTATATATGGGTTACGACTTTCGTACCCATATATATATATATATATATATATATATATATTATTTTATATTTCTATTAGTTAGTAATTGTAATATTGTTTTTATTTTTTTTTTGAAATTTTATATATAGAAATTAAATTCTTTGACTTTTTTTGAAAGTTTTTATTTCTTTTTAATTAATTTTGTAACATTTGTTAGTAATTTTAATATTGTAATTTTAAAATTAATATTTTTTGATGAATTTTTTTATAATAGGCATTTTTATATATAAAATAAGATATATTAATATTGATAAATCAAACATAAATAAGGTTCATTTTTTAATCTTCATACTTATTTAATAATTTTTTACATTTGTTATTGGCATATAAATATGTGACAATTTTACAATATGTGATAATTTTATAATATGTGACAATTTTTTTACATTTCTTAATCTTCAATTTTATTTCATAAATAAACTCATTCAAATTATATTTTATGTTAATTTTACAACTACTCTTACAAAATTAAATTATCATTATTGTGCCAAATGCTTTATTAACATAATTATATTTATAAAAATTACTTAACAAAAAAAAAATTAAATATAACTTATTTCATATATTAAAAGCAAATTTTACTATCAAACTATTTTAAGAATTTTCAATTTTAAATTTTAAAATTAGAAACATATTATACAAAAATAATTAAATAAATATTAAGTATTTATAACA
>PYAF01002533.1:405128-439735 GCA_007407185.1 Glycine tomentella
AAAAATTAACAAAAGAAAACTAAATCAAAAAATCAAAAATCAAAAAAGTTAAAGTCAGATATTCGTTCTCGGCTTGAAACTAACTTAAATAATTTATAAAAGTAATTTAAATACTTTAAAAAATAATAAAATTAAATAAAAAATTAAAAATACATACAGTTGAAAAATATGTACGTACATATCTTTACGACTTCTAAACATAATTTTAAAAAATTAAATTAATTTAATAAAATATACAAAATTATGATTTTAAAATCGTAAAAATATTTATAATTTCAAATGAATTGGAGCGTTTAAAAAAATGATTTTTCTGGTGGAACCGAAAATTGTACAATAAAATCATAAAATTTACTACGACTTCAAAGAAAAAAAAAGAAGTAAAATTTATATTTATTTATTTTAAATATAAGTAAATTTCATTTATCTTTATTTATTTAATGATATTTTTTATTTATTTTATTTAATAAGGTTAATTTTTTATGTTTGATATTAAATTTTAATGAAAAATATTTTAGTAAAAGTATTTATTTTTAATAAAAATTGATAATTTGATGAAGTTAATTAATCTTTTTAATAAGTGTGAAATATGTTTTTTTTTTGTTGTAAGAGGAAGTAACACTTTTATATAATGATAATTTATTAAAAAAATATTAAGTTGGTTTTCTAAACGGATCTTCATGTTAAAATAAAGAGAATTAATTTAGATTTGAATATTTTGCTTACAAAGTGTGGCGTGTTTCATTTTGGTTGACTTACTAATAAATCCATATCCTTAATAGATGCAAAGTTTTTCCAGCTGCCAATAATTAATCTATTCTTGTAATCATATTCTTTCTATCCGTAGGATTGAAATTTATAGTCTTACTTAAGACTTCGAACATCGTAACTTTAGTGTGTAAAAAAAAAAAACTAACTTCTATTTTATTATCTTTTTTTAGTGTATAATTTAGGATACCTGATTAGCATTTATCTATTATTTAGTCTCCACATATTTTTTTTATTATCTCAAATAAAATGTACATAGTTAAATGAGTTTGTCTAACTAACTTCAACTAAAAATATGATTGTATAACTTGATTTTTTGTGGTCCAATAAAATTACATTCATTTGTTTAAATTTTTTTATGCACAATTTTTTTATATGTAATTTTATTGGATCATTTAAGATGAGATTATTTATCTCCATTTTTATTTGGGACAGGTAGACCACCCTTAAATATAAGAATATACTTATGATACTTCTGATTATGTTTCATCTTTGGTACGTCATTATCCAACTTTTTTTATTAATAAAAAAGTTTTATTGACTTTCTTTTACAGCAAAGGTTTATTGAACTTATTAATAATGATTGGCACACAATTTTAATACCTAGTAGTATATTTTGAGACATTATTTTAGTATTTTTAAAAATATTAATTTCTAACTTTTAACTTTTTTATTTTTATTCTCCTTTGTCTTTATTTTTTAACTTTTTTTTACATAAGGCAGGTTTTATTGTATTTTATTTATCTTCTTCCACTCATAAGATTAGGTTTTATTATTTTTACCTTTTTCTTTAGGTAAGATAGGATTTTCTATTACATAAGATAACAATAAGGATAGATAATAAGTTTTAATTTATTTGTTGGTTATTTTTATATTTGATTTTTCTTCTAACCATTATATTATTAATAATATTTTTCTATTATTTTGAACATTATATTTTAAAATATTTCAACTATTAATCCCAAGACGAGATAGTAATCATCGAGTTCACAGCAGTTCACATACATATCTGTCTCTGACTCTCTGTAATAGAATGAAGCGAATTTTTGTAGAAAAATAAAATAAAATCCTACACTGTAGCTATAAAAATATGATGATGAAGATAATCGAAGACTATGATTGAGAAGTATTTGTTCAATTCTAGAAATAATTTATGTGGACACGTTATAGAAAAATGGGATATGCATAGCTTCCAGCAAAGCAAAGCATTTGAAAGCATGAGCTACGGAACTATGCTAGAGAGCAAATATATATCTTCCATGGGGTTGTCCCACATCCAACTTTCTGCAAAAATATCTCATCTAACAACGAAGAAAGAATGTTCTGAAACATGCCTTCTTTGTTACTTGTTAGCCGCATCACATACATTTTTGTCCTTTTCGGCTATTTTCCTCTAAAATATTTATGCATTTTCACTTTTTGGGGGGGAGAGGGTCCTTTTACCACCCTAGATTTTTACATTTCGCCTATTGGATTAATTTTAGCACCACTCGGCGACTCCTTTCCTTTTTTGTCTTTTTGGTAAAACATTTCATTATTCTTTTAATTTAATTTAGATTAAAAGAATGAAAAATAATTATTGTTTATAAAATAAATTAATATTTGCAGCCTTGTAGAACTGTAATTAATTTTTTCCTATAAGTTTGCATATCAAAATAACCCAAGGCTTAGTTTTTCCATCATTTTAATGTATAAAAGAAATTTGACAGATAAGCTTATACGATATAATGTTTGTATTAAATAGTTGATACCATTAGTAATACTATATTATTATATTAACTCATCTCTTATATATCCTACTCAATACGGCATGCTAAACAAGTTTTATATTTTAATGATCTATTTTTTTTTTAAATCATGACTTAATGGAAAAAAATAACGTTAAGCGTTAAAGCAAATTTTGTCAATATAACATTTTTTACTGAAATTACATTTATTTAATAAAAATTACTTTTAGAATAAACATTATAAATTTATACTAATAATATGATGCATTATGATTATGTTTAAAAAAATGATAGCGAAAATTTGAAAAACTAATTTATTCAATTAAGAGTATTCAATAAAATTAGATGAAAAATGTAAAATGATATAAAAATAATAATTTATTAAAAAACATAACAAGAAAATATAATAAAAATATATCAAAAATAAAAATATAAAAATTAGAAACTAACGTTTTAAAAAAAATCTAAAATCTACTAAAAAAAATCACCAAATAAATTATTTAATGAACAATTAACTAAATTTTTTAACTAATAAAATAATAGAAACTAATTTAAATGTGTCGAAAAACATAACCTATATATACTAACATTGTATTGATAGTCTATTTTTTATACTAATTATATTAGTTACCCCATATATTATATTGTTACTTTATTAGCATATACTATACCGTGTTTGGATGATTTGGTTTTCAATATAGGCAAAATCAATTATGTAATGAAATGATTTGTACTTGTGAACATGTGATTATACACAATCTTTCATCAATCTGCAGAAAAGTCATTAAGAACTAGTCTTACGAAATTACCCACAGGAAGTAACAAATACTTGTGGCTAGTAGTAATAGAAAACTCTGGTATATAAACAAGTTGTATCGAAAACATGAAGTGTTCCTGAAGTTTTTGAAATTTGGAATCTATTAAATTATGAAGCAGATCAAGCACAAATTCCGTGAAAACAAAATGCTTGCCCCTTCATGACCAGTGAGTCTGGTTTGTCTTGTCTAATTCCGGTGTTATCTCTCTGTGTTCGCCTTAGCTAGCTGGCCATGTCCTCTCCGAATGCGACATATATTTACAATTTCTTTTATACTGTATCTCTCATAATAGTATTTGTAAGACGACCATCATTCATATTTTTAAATTATGTTCGAGTATAACAACTATACTATATTATACAGCTAATAAAGAATACGGTGGAAACATGAAAGCGCGCCGCACAAACTTCAAATGAATGAACATTAGAATTTAGAGTCTAGAAGAGCAACGCGTTTTCAAGCTGGCATCTTCCACTCCACTCTTGACTCTCTACCTTAATTTGACTTCCTACTATATAGGGCTCTTTCCTTACACCTTCCTTCTCAATTTTCCAATTCCCTTCCCTACCTATAAATACTCGTTCCCACACCCCTCTTCTCCACAACCTACCCTACTTGATCATTCACCACATTTCATTTACACAAATCATCAATGGCAATTGCCTCTCTTGTATCCTCAATTGTTCTTTTAAACCTCTTTCTCATAATTTCCGCGCTCCACTTGAGCGCAGCAGCAAGAATTCTGAGTGAAAAGGACCAACAACAACAACAATTGCAGTTCCAATACCACAAAGGCCCTCTTCTCAGCGGCAAAATCTCCGTCAATCTCATCTGGTACGGTAACTTCAAGCCTTCCCAGCGAGCCATCATCTCCGATTTCATCACCTCCCTTTCATCTCAGAAATCCACAGCCCAACCATCCGTCTCCACGTGGTGGAAAGGCACCCAAAAATACTACCAACTCATAAAGTCATCACCAAAACCCACCCTCACTCTCGGTACCCAAATCCTCTACGAGAACTACTCCCTAGGAAAATCACTCACCAACGACAACATTGTTAGTTTAGCATCCCAGCGTGCCCCAAAAGACGCCATCAACGTTGTTCTTACATCCTCGGACGTAACCGTTGAAGGGTTCTGTTCCAGTAGGTGCGGGACCCATGGCTCCTCGGTGGGTCCTCGCAAGTTCGCTTACGTGTGGGTGGGGAACTCGGAGACGCAGTGCCCGGGCCTATGCGCATGGCCCTTCCACCAGCCCATTTACGGCCCACAGAGCCCGCCCTTGGTCGCTCCCAATAACGACGTGGGCCTCGACGGAATGGTCATCAACGTGGCTACCCTATTGGCCGGGACCGTTACCAACCCTTTCGGGAATGGCTACTTTCAAGGACCCAAAGAGGCTCCGCTCGAAGCCGCTTCCGCTTGCACCGGTGTGTACGGAAAGGGCGCTTACCCTGGCTACGCTGGGGAACTCTTGGTGGACCCTACTACCGGCGCTAGCTACAATGCTAACGGCGTCAGTGACCGCAAATATTTGTTGCCGGCACTCTTTGACCCTACCACTTCAGCTTGTTCTACTCTGGCGTAACACAAACGCACGTTTTTAGCTAGCTTAATATTATTGTTGTTCCATGTTAGGGATACACTATGACACAAGAGATTCTTTGATTTGTTTATTGATTCATTGTTATCTGGATGAATAAATATTTGATGTTCAATGTACCAAAGTAAACATATAGTATATGTGAATTCAATTATTGGTATTTCCATTTTCTAGTCCTCAACAACACACACATGCTGTATAACTCCATATATCAAAATGTTTCTCGCGAGGTAAACCACAAAAGGGTAATAAGCTTTCATCTCAACTTAACTAACCCAAAACTTTAAAACGACAGGTTTAGATGTTTTTGTTACTCTATAAGACAAGACATTTTTTTTTTCCCTTCATGCATGGTACATTGAATGAATTCCATGATCTAGTAATATTTTAGTTTAATTACTTAATTGGAGTAATGTTCTATACTTTTTATAAATAAAAAAACAATAATTAATCTAATTTTAATTTGTTTATTTTTTCTTCTGAATCAAATATCATGTGTGTTACTCAATCTATTAGACAAGAGAATAATTAATCTCGGATTTTATGATTGTTGTTGACTTAATTTTTTTTTTACATATGATAAGAATCCAACACTTAATAATTAAATTATCATCCCAATAATTTTATAATTTGAATGAAGTATTTCATAGAGGTCGAAGCTCAATTTCTCACATTTCTAATGCAGTTTTATCATCGAATTAATCACAAACTACTATCTAATAAATCTATTGATGTTTACAATAAACATCTTGAAAAGTTATATAAATTGTGATTTTTTATTGACCGACTGACTGTACATACTTATAAACTATAAGAAACCTAAGAACGTCCTAAAAAATAAAAGTCCATGACTAAGTTAAAAGGATTGAGCAAATAGGATTAAGCAAATAATTAGTACATATTTTCACATTATGATTTCGCGTGTGTCGCGATCCAATCCCTCATCTCAATCAGCACAACCAACACAACCAACCACCCTACATGGAAAATAGTAAATATACATGGCAGAACCATCTATACTTCTTCCGCTACCCACCAATAATGCAGTGAATATCGGTCCAAGCCTGCAACCAACATTGAATTTGAGCGACAATTCGCCAATGCATGCATGAATTAGCACCTGACATGCTTGGTTCAGATTGTATTTGATTACATTCAACAACGAAAATCGTT
The DNA here is from genome assembly GCA_007407185.1 of Glycine tomentella. Taxonomy (NCBI): domain Eukaryota; kingdom Viridiplantae; phylum Streptophyta; class Magnoliopsida; order Fabales; family Fabaceae; genus Glycine; species Glycine tomentella. Next base: position 411,215 of record PYAF01002533.1, read on the forward strand.
CAGCCATAACCACTTGAATAGGAAGGCATCACAGCTTACGCCTACCTCGGCATATGTCCCAAGGCTTGCAACATTTACTTTAGGTTTTATGTTTTGTACCACCTTTTCCATTCCCATTACCACAGCCCTACCTAGTTGAAACACGTAATTAACAACCACGGAACCACCACGTTGTTCTGGTCATCCTTCAACTACCGTCTACCATTTTCCACTTCCGCGTGTCGTACCTATCTTGTGTGATTAAACCATTAAGTGCATGTTTGATGTAGACATTTCCAACAAAGTTTGCATCATTTCGAGGCACAAAACATCACAGATCCAAGTTTGTTAATTCTGAAATTCGTGTGGCTGCATTTTCAACTTGGAAAACAAACATGCTATTTACTTGTTCTTATCCCTTACAAATTAATTAGCTATTCAATTGGTGAGATCGACTTTTTTAATTCACTATTTTGTAACTTTCAAAATAACTTACCGATGTGTAAAATATGTATCCGTTAATGATAAGTATATCTTATACGGTAGCAATACTGGTCTTAAAAGTTTATATAACACACCCTTGAGAGTAATTATGTTGCTAAATAATTTAAATCGTATAAATTAAATAATTTTAAGTTTTTAACTTAGGTTAAAAATTGTTTGTGTTTATGTTCAAGAAAATAAAACTAAAAACATACATCAGTTTTAAAAAAAGATATATATGAAGAGAAGGTGACTCAAATTATAATTTCACATGTACTATTTTTTTTTTCTTTCTAATTCATCAATCGTCTTATTTTAATTAAGAATTTTCAATTATCAATTAATCACCTAATATCCCTTCGAGAATACTTTTTCTCCTAAATCAATTCTACATTAATCATTTGAAATTTAATTTAGTATTAAGGATAAATAACAATAAAGGTTTGAAAAAAAGAAATTCTTATCACCAATTTGGTCATACAAGCTTTATGAATCCTATTATTCTATAGGTTAATTACTAGAAGATGGTCACAATCATGTAATTAACTAATAATTAAAATGATTCATTCCAATATAGAAGTAAAAACAATAGAATACCTTCAAAGAACTTTATTAAAAAGAGAAATCATAATACATGGATACTACTATGTCACAATATAAGTTCTAAGAAGTTTAATCAATCATGGTCACATAATAACTTAACAACATACAATATTTATAATAAAGTTTTTTTTTATGCATAAATAAAACAAAACATGACCTAAAAGGTCTTTTACACTTTTATTTATAATGTTTAAATAAGCTGCAACTTAAAGGCCAACATGATCTTTTACGAGGATTTGAGGTGTTCTTGTCTCTTTATTGGCTTCCTTTCTCATCTGTTCATCACACTTAAAACATACTCATAATTTCTACAAACAAAATAAAATAAAAATAAGATAAAATAGGAAAATAATTGAAGTCCAAATACAATCAAATAAGATTTATTACTTATAATAAACTTAGTTGAGATGACAAACAATTTTGATTGCTTACGATGAAAGTGTGGGTTTGAATCACGAGCAAACAACTTCTAGGCACTATGTACAGGCCACATGCACAATCGGAAATGGATTTCCTATATTCACACACGTTCATGCATGAATCGAAACTATTGATGAATGAATATCCAATAAATCACATTTTGAATGTGTATTTTTAAGTTGGATATTTGCCACATCGATAAAACGAGTCATCGTGTAATCTTTATTTAACAGTTCATTGGCTGAATACGTGAATGCAGCAAATTATTCCTACCATGAAGAACGTAGGGAATTCAGATCCATACACAATCCTCGTAATGCAACAGTCCAACAGGAACTAGCTAGTCTCATAAAGGAATTCAAATGAGCCCAAAACAATCAGAAAAATATCGCACAATTTCCAAACGAAAAAAAAAAAAAAGGACTTAAAACTTAATAGTAGCACTTACTTGTACGAAAGAAAAAAAACAGGATTAATCCATGATGGAAATGATTCATTTACTCAACAAAATTTACGAATCAAATAAGCATGAATCCCAATAATATAAGTGGGTGGGGCAAGTGTTAGTGCAAGTTTAGGGTTAATTTGCACTAAAATACTTTCAAGGATCTATAAAATAAATTTTAACTATCTTAACAAAAAAAAAAATCACCCAAAAAATCTATCTTGACAGAACATTTTTATACATATAAATAGAAAAAAATTATATATAATCACCATATTAATAAAAAAAAAATCTTATTTATTGAGTTAGACTTTATTATCAACATATCTCATTTTTTTTTTATCTTTCTTCTTATCACATCATAAATCATATCATACTTATCATTTTTTCTCTTTTTGTACACTCTCTATGTGTTAAATAATTCATTGAGTTTCTATCAAACATTTACCTATTTGAAATGTAATGGAGCATGGCAATGGCGGACCCAGAAAAATATTTTTATGTCCGCACATTTAGGGGCGGGGGTTCGGGGGCAGCGCCCCCGAAATTTTTTTTTGTAAAGAAAATTTAAATCAACTTTTTATATACAAGATTATGAACCCGCTCAAAATTATATTATATATGTGTATATAATTGATATTATTTTGTTAAGAAAAATTTATTTATAATTTTATATTAAAAAATGCAAAATAACAATTGAAGTATTAAAGTTAATAACATAATTAAAATGTATTAATAATAAAAAGACTGTAAATAGTAACTAACTAAATGAAAATTTAAAAGTCCATTTCGAAAAAGTAATATAAAACTGCAGAAAGAAAAAAGTGATTACAGAAAGCACATTTGGCCCAAATAATATAAACCTAGCATATATTCTTCTTGTCTGTCTCCTTCTCTCCTCACTGCTGCCGTTTTTCTTCCATTACCGTTCTTATGAGCTATTTTCATCCAAATCTCCAAAGTTGCAACGGTTTTCGGAAGAGCGTGGCATAGCTATTATTTATAATGTTCTGTAAACTGCTGTTGCTGATGGATCGATCTGCAGAAATTGAAGGCAGAGCTCGATGACGGGAATGGTGGCCAAACCTCCATGACGGGAATGGTGAGCAGGCTCCCGGTCCTCCGCAAATGAATTTTTATGTCCGCACTTGCGGGCAATTGCCCCAACGTAGGTCCGCCACTGGAGCATGGGTAGGGTCTAAGGTGGAGAAAAACACTCCTGTTGCCCTATACAACTGCAAGCCTATAAGTAGAGTTGGACAAACGGGCTTAGGCCCGTAGACCACCCACAAAACCCATAACCTGCATGGTATAAGGACTTTAATATTTTGACCTCATTTAAATTGCACGTTATTTGACTTGTCTCGCTTAATTCACGGGTTAAACGGGTATTATACACTAGTTTTGCAGGCCCCGTGGGCTTTTTATATTCTAATTAAAAATATATTATACTAATAAATAAGGAGTATAAATGAAGTAAAATAAATATAAAATTTAAGTATTTTTATATGATTCAATAGTTGGTTAACGATGATATAATATTTTGATTTAGTATAAAATTATATATGAAGTAAAGATAATGTATAAAAATGTTTTTTTGGTAGGTTAAAATACAAATTATTTACAATTTTGAGCAAATAATTTTTTTAATTAGACAATTCATAATTAATTTTTAAAATAATTTAAAGTTGATCAAATTTTACATTTTTTTTTTTTAACTTTTTTATCAAATGCAACCCAACCTACTAGGCCAGACTATGCAGAAGGAGTGCAGACTTGAAAAAATTGAGGCCGTTAAGAATTTGAACGTCATAGGACAGACTTTATATGTTGCCGATCTTATCCGCATGCTCCAACTCTACTTACAAGTAAGTACACCCAATATTGCCAAATCCAAAATCCGAGGGAAAGAAATTAATGAACTTAGGTCATGAGCGATAGATATGAGATATGGATGCCTCCGCAAGGCAAGGGAGGACCATTCTTTGCAGGCATTTGTACGTATCTTCGCCTGTTGGTTTGGGTTTCATTAATCTGGCATTTTATTATAGGCGCACCAAAATACCAACCATGTGGAAAAGCAAATAATGTATATATATGTTAATCCACAAGGGGTTGTTCCGTGATAACCGAGATACAGATAAAACACGACTTTTTTTGAAAACACGTTATAAATAGCTTGTCTATGACTCGCCAAAAAAGTGACTTTTCATGAAGTTGAAATGCTAACAATTTTATGTAAAAGTTGCGATTAAGGCTATTTAGTACTGATTTTTATTAATCCGCGTTGCCAGTTTCAGTGTGGGGCTATTCTTTTCAGTCACCACATTTTATTTGGTTTGCCTGGTTTCCGCTTAATTGATGCAAATGTACTTCCTGAGACCGAATAGTTGGGTACCTCACGCGGTAACACTAATACAAAATTCTATTATATGTTTTTCCTTAGAACAAATATTCTAAAGTTAATAATATATTTTAGATTAAATAAACACTACTATGAAACTATAGTTGTTTTTTTTAATATATAGAATGAAGTTAAACAATTTCATATCAATCAAGAGATTTTTAATAATACAATTTTTCATGAGGGTGCAGGGGATATCCCATTTTTAGACCTAGGTGGTCAAAGGAAGAGAATGAAAGAAAGAGTAAAAAAGAAGCTAGAAGAGATATTAGTAATACTATGATGAAAGAAAATACATAAACTTATACTTATTTTAAAGATATATGAATATCAATGTCAAGTTCGAGTCACTGCGCACAAGCCATAGATGTGAGAACCTAGACTTCTGTCAGTTTATTGACACCTCTTCCATTTTGAATTAATCTGTAATTATTCCAACCACCGAAAAGCAATAATCTTAATATCTAGCTAGAATTAGAAAACACACACGTATAATTAGGCATTTCTAAGTTAAATAAGTGAATAGTAAACTTAGGCATTTCTAAGTTAATAATTGACAAGTATACTTGGGAATTTCTAAGTTACTTTTTCATCTTAATGTCTTCGAACTGTACAGCATGAATGAAATTCAATTTATGATTACACTGTAAATTTATGTTTTTTTTTTTAACTATGTGATTATAAGTTTTGGTAAAAGATTATAAGTTTAATTTGAAACAAACTAAATTGTTTGGTGTTTTGATAATTTTTATTTTCACGAATTCAGAGAAGTAAATATGGAAGCTTATTAAGCTTGGTTATATCTGTGTATCCATTAGTGGATAAGATTCTGGCGTGCAAGCTGGTAGGTTCCTCCTTTCAATTCTCAAACCACTTCCCAGATGTCATATAAATACCCCATTCAAGTTGGAAGCTCAACTTGATCTAACCCTCCCACTCCTCACACTAACAATGATTATTTTAAGGTTCGCACTTGTTGTGGCCTCCCTTGTAGTACTTGTCCAATCCCATGTTCCAAACATTTGGGAAGCCAAGCCCTTCCATCAGATATTGTCTTTGGTTCAGCCAGACCCGGTTGTCCTAAACTACCACAAAGGTCCACTCCTTAAGGGAAACGTCACCGTTCACATCCACTGGTACGGTAACTTCACCCCCACTCACCGTTCCATCATCGTTGATTTCATCCAATCCCTCGGTTCCATTCCTCATTCTCGTCACCACCCATCACCTTTTTTGTGGTGGCGAATCACCGCGAGGTACAGAGGAGGCCCCTGCACCTTCGCCGTAGGGAATCAAACCCTCGACAACACCTACTCCCTCGGTAAATCACTTAAAACAAGCGACCTCCTCGCACTCGCTTCCAAAAATTCAATAACAACAACAACAACAAGAACTCCCATATCGGCTCATAAAGAATCTATGCACGTGGTGCTAACCTCTGCTGACGTGGCTGTGGATGGATTCTGCATGAGTCGATGTGGGACCCACGGGACGGGTAGGGTTCAAAAGAAGAGGTTTGCGTTTGCGTGGGTGGGTAACCCGGCGACGCAGTGCCCCGGGGAGTGCGCATGGCCATTCCACCAGCCGGTGTACGGCCCTCAGACGCCGCCGCTCGTTCCGCCGAACGGCGATGTCGGCTTCGACGGAATGGTGATAAGTTTGGCCACCCTTCTCGCCGGCGCTGTGACGAACCCGTTCGGGAACGGGTACTACCAAGGGTCGGCGACGGCGCCATTGGAGGCGGTGTCGGCGTGCACCGGGATATTCGGAAAAGGTGCGTATCCGGGTTACACGGGTAACGTTTTGGTGGATAACGTGACGGGAGCTAGCTACAACGCGTTGGGTGTGCACGGTCGCAAGTTTCTGTTACCGGCGATGTGGGACCCCGTCACATCTACATGCAAAACCCTCGTTTAATAGTTTGATATTTATCTCTCTCTATGCGTGACTACAAAGAAGTGTTTATTGGCTTTTTGAAGATGATATTGATTTATTCTACATATTTAATATTTAATATTGTTATTGTTATGTTTAGAAGATAAATAAAAATTACAAGTGATTTAGGATCCATTAGTTGCGTTTTTCTCTCTTTGATAAGGCAATGTCTTGTTGCATAATCAAGATGCTTGAGATGCTTTTTGTTTGGTGAGATGTCTGTATTCTGTAATACTAATTCAATTTTGATAGCAATTTTGTGTTTTTTTTTTCTTGCATTCATGCAATGCATGTATATCTTGCCATATTCTGAAAGAGGGGAAAAATATTTTTTAGGAAGCCTTCTTCAAAGGGAAATGTTTATTTCACATCCATGGGGGAAAAATAGAAAGAAAGAAGAATATAGCAATGGATAAAAATGAAACTGAAAACAGGGATAAAATGAGGTATGCGGTAATTGGACTGTAAAATAATTAAGGTTGTTTAAACATTTTGATTACCTGTCCTTTTTTTTCCAACATACTGCATCATTTGTTTCGTCAACAACTCATTTCTAGTTTTATTTTGTGTCCAGCTCACTGCTTCTTCAAACACGTCAAAAAGTTTTCCTCCTGTATCGTTTTATTTTGGGCCCTTTGTGGCCTGTTGTATAAACCTCCAGGTCATCCGTGGGGCTTTATTCGTGTTTTGAAGAAATGACCTGAAAAATAACCTAAAAAAGAACAAGTCAATAACCTTTAAAAACGTCAAAGTTAAAACACACGTATATGGCCCACTGAGAATATAAACTGCAACATGGAATTTTGGGATAACTTTTTTAATAATGTTTTTATGAGGACAAATGACAAATTTTTTGGACAAATTATAGGCATATAATTGACTGCGTAAAATGACACTTCCTTTGATGCATAATCCATTATGGTATATTGCATTTCAGAGGGTCAATGTTGGTAAGTAAGAAAATATATATGATGCTCTCTGTTTAGGAGAGGATCCAGACCGGGAAGATAGAGAAAGTCAACCACAGAAATAAAATTTATTTAACAATTATATTTCATCAATTTTTATACAATTTTTTTATAATTTAACGTTTTAATATGTTAAATATTTATATTAATAATCTATCAAAATGCAAAATATCTTTCTTATATGTTATGAAAATAAATTAATAATTGAATTTATATTAATTTGTTAATAATTTTTTTTCCAAAAGTATACTGACAAATAGTCGATAAATATTGTATTTTTTTTATTATGAAGTGTAGTTTTGTTATTAAAATAGTAAATATTATATTTGGAAATTCTTTTTTTTTTCGTGTGGTGTTATTGTCTTTCAAATTTGATCTGTTATAAGTGTTGCATTGCATACTCACAATTCATTACTACAATAATTACTATTATATGTTTTCATGATTTAAAAATTATAATAATCTCCCATCAGTCTGTTAACACTTGTTTTATATGAGATTTAAAATACAATAACTCTTTCAATTGCAAAAAATAGAGTTTAAAAATTAGATATTAACAAAAGAAAAAATTAATTATATAATAACTAAAATATGATGAAATATAATATTTAGATAAATTTTCTTTAAAATGATAAAATTATTATTAATATTATAATCAAAAAAGTTATAAGATAAAACTGATTATATTATAACTGAAATTTTATAAAATATAATATTGAGATAATTTTTTAAAAAACCTAAGATTATTATTAATTTTATAATCTAAAAAGAAGTTAACAGATAAAATTAAGTGTACAATACAAATTTAATAACAATATAATATTCAATTTTAACTTAGATTTTTTCATTATGAAAGGAAACTAATTTATTTAGTTGAGCATGAATATGAATATTATAAATATTTTAATACTGTATTTTTTATTTCTATAAATATTTTTTTGAATAAAAATTAGATTTTTATAATAAATAAATAATAATTTTTTATTATTTTTTAAATGAAAAAAAAAAATCGAAAGGGGCCAAGGTCCCCTCCCCTTATAACATAAGTTCGGCTCGTCTCCATTCACGTGTGACTTTCACTCATTTTCATCTCAAAAAATAAATGAAAGTTAGACATAGTTTATAAAAGTTTAATTTAAAATTTAATTTTAAGTATATTTGTAAGATATAGAGGACCTATTTCTTTTAAGAAAATTTATTTTAGAGTAAATTACACTTACAACTAATGTGTTTTTATCAAATTATACTTAATACTTTTCATTTTTTATATATTACTTTTATTTCATTTTCTTAACGTCGTTAACTAACTCCAATTGAAATATCTGAGCCAACAAATTGTCCGTTAGAGTAAATTATACTCGCATTTTCTATATTTTTCTCAAATTACACCCGATGACGCCAGTGTCCAGAAACCCAAACGCAACTGTGATTGTGGCCAAAACTACGGACGAAGAGGTGGATATGACAGTGATTATGGTGCATGGTTGTTCAGGTGGGAGTGGGTTCTCGGACGTCATGTTGGTGGACGAAGACGACGATGAGAATGAAGAGATGATGTTGTTGTGAGAGATAGAGGAGGAAGAGAAGAAGATGATGGTGATGAGTGAAAAAGGATTATTGAAGAAGAAGATAATTTGTAAAATTCAATATGTGGTTTTGAGAAAAAAGATGAGAGTATTTTAAATATAATTTTTTATTAAAAGTCACTGTAATCAGTATATGCTTACTTTATACTTTGATCAACATATGTTTACTTTCTGTTAAATTATTAAATTATATTTAAGAGGAAGAAATCTAAATATAATGTGAGATAAATAATTAATGTTTTTTTAGAATGTAAAATATAAGAAGTATTAAGTGCAGTTTAAAAAAAACATGATATATGATATACGAGTGAAATTTATGTTATATTTTATGTGTTAAATATAAAATAAAAAATAAGATTTATTCTAGAAATAAATATGGTGTGAAAAAACATTTAACTCAATGCGTCTCTTATACACAAGAAAACCATTTGAGTCATTTGACCAGCAAATTGTTTAGAGCAGTCAAATATTTTTGTTTAATAATGAATAGTATCTGAAAAGCCTGAAATGGTTTAACTCACGCATTTAAGATCGTACACCTGTAATCTAACTTACTCAGAATTGAGAACCCACAAGGACTCCCATCGAAAATTGTTGTTTTTAAATTCAACAATTTGTCATCTGACGGGGTCTAGGGTACGAGAGTATAACTCGTTTCGTAACTTATGAAACGATTTTTGATCGTTGGATCGTGATCATCAGATTATTTTGAAAAATGGATATCGGTTATGCACGATTCTGAAAAAATTGCAAATTACGATTTTCGATACCTACAGCCTATTCGTAGTTGTTAATAATTACGTTGCTGGCTCAACATTTTTATCATTTCGGTACCCGTAATTATTGTAAACAAAATTTAATATTTGACACAATAATATGTTAATGATTTTTCTTAACAATTATGACAATATTGTCAACATAATATAATTTATTAATAAAAATGATTTTTAAAATAAAAACATTTGTAATTAATAGAAATTAACAATACAAATTAAACAAAAATATAAAAGCTATATTTGTTTTGATTTTGTTAATTAAATATATTGATTTTGTTGATAAATTTTTACAAATATAATTATTTTTACTTTTGTTAACACAATTTCATAATTATTTGGGGTATATTTTAAAAATATTATCATTTGAAATTTAGGATTTAAAATAAAAGGTTGAACTATACTTAATAAAAACGTGGTGTAATTAGCAAGTTTCAAATTTTTACATAGTAACTTATCAAAATAGGAGGTGTGTTAAGTAATTTTTGCCTACACGACTTTGAAGTCGTAACTAATTTTACGACTTTAAAGTCGGAGGGGTGTGCAAATAGAAAAAAATGACTTTAAAGTCGGAGGGGTATGCAAATAGCAAAAAAAAAAATTACGACTCTAAAGTCGTAAATATATATATGATTTTAAAGTCATATATATATTTACGACTTTCGAAAGCTTAAAAAAATAGAAAATATATTTATTAATTTATGTTATATATTATTTTGTAATATATTTATTTATTTAATATAGTTTTATGTTACTTTTTAAAAAAAATTTGAAATCTATATTTAAAAAGAATTAAATTTAGATGAAACATTAAAAAAATCTATATTACTTGTTTTGTAATTAAATATATTGATTTTGTAATTATTATAATTATATCTTCTATTGTTATTGTTATTCACTCATTTCCATAAATATTAAAATTAAGGATGAATTAATCTTCATAATTAGGTGAAGAAAATAATTTCACAAACTATTTTGAAAATTTAACTCAAGTTTTCTAATAATTTCTTTAATCGTATATTGGTCAGCGTGAGATCTTGATATATTTCATTACATCCAAGAATGAATAGAGTATGAAATTTACAGGTGATCTAATATTAAAATTAGATTATAATGCCATATTAAAAATTGAGAATAAACTTAGTCTAATACGATAGAAGTTAATTTACTAACAATATACTCCATTTGACTATATATACCAATTCTATGTGACATCTCAATACATCTGCACATGCTTTAAAATCTATGAAAATTTCAAGCTTAAAAGTTATTTTCAAGTTTAATTTTTTTTTTTGTGTTTCTTGACTTTTGAGATTTTAAATCCAAAAACAAGGAAAATAGAAAACAAAAACTCTTAAAATTAGCCTTTTATTTATTTTTAGTTTAATTAAGAATTACCTTTTAAGAAAATTCTTTTCAAAACTTAATTTAAGTTGTTTTCTTCTTCTAAGAAATAAATATTAATTTCCTATAAAAAGAAATAAATATTAATTTCCTATATAAAAAGAAATAAATATTAAATAAGTTAAATAAATGACAATAATATTAATAGTATTTTAGTACTTTTTATCACCAGTGAATGTATTTCAATGTCTTAAAAGTACTTAGATATTGTAAATTACGGTTATTCAAAAAAATTTATCACAAACACCGTTAAAAACATAGTTAATTTTGTAATTTTGTAGCTTAATGTAGCTTGAAAATTATTCAAAAAAGGATTCAAATATAATGAGAATTTCAACTTTTTATAAGTTAATGATTTCTGTTAGAAATAATTTATACATAAGTATTTGTTCAAAAAATTCACATTGTAAGCTCAAAATATAATGAGTTTTTTCTTTTAATATGTTGTTACGTGTCAGAAACATTGATATTTTTTAGATAATAGATTAAAGTTAATGATTAATTTAAAATCATGTCGCTAACATTGATATTTTTATACCAATTTAACTTACTAACGGTTTGTCAATCTTAATTTACTTTGCTAATCGAAACAAATACATATTTTATAATAATTGTGGGTACCGAAATGATAAAAATGTTGAGCCAGCAACGTAATTATTACCAACTATGAATAGGCTGTAGGTATTGAAAACTGTAATTTGCAATTTTTTCGGAACCATGCATAACCGATATCCATTTTCCAAAATAATTTGATAATCACGATCCAATAATCAGAAATCATTTCGTAAGTTACAAAAAGAGTTATGCCCTCGCACCCTAAACCCCGTTTTATCCTCTAGTCAACTTGAATCTTCTTCACCCCTAGCCCGTGCTATTTTCACATGCCCACAGTATAGAGTTTCTTTCACTCACACACAACACCACTTCCAGTCAACCTCTTCAGTCGTTACCGACTCGTGTCGGTCAATCCCTTTCCCCAAACCCACTTTTAACTCGTGACTTGTGTTTCCTCTCTCTTTCTCTCCCTATATTTACTGTGTCAGTCATTGCACCACACACTCACCCAGTTATTTTTTTATGAATATAATATAAAATATTTTAGCATTTATTTTAGTATTAAAAATACAGTTTTTTATTATATAAGTGAATGTTTGGTTTTAATTACAAAATTATTTCTGAATTTAAAATTGATTTTAAATAATTATTTTTTACACATTTAATTTTATATTAAAAATCATAATTAATTTTAAATTGAAATAGTTTTAAATAATTTATGCGTTGAATAGAAAAATTATACTAAAATATTATTCAAAATTATTTCAAATCAAAACATAAATTATAATAAAAAATAATTTTATTCAAAATTAAATTTTGCTAACAGTTATACAACACACGCTTAAGAAGGGAAGAAGGGAACTCAATTAGTGGGTGGTAGTACCGTGGCGATGACGAAGGCATTGAATGTGTGTCATGTTTTCTTGCCAAAATTGACCTTTTAATGACAATTTAATGTATTTCTTTACTTGCTGTTTAAAAATCTTTCTTCTCGGCGAAGACAAAATTGACAGTTTGAGTATTGCAGTAAGAAAACATTGATATTTTATATTTGCTTGTGCTCTCTTTTTCGTGTCCATACGCAAACATTGGTCCTTTCTTTTTGCTTGAAAGGACTCCATCCATCCATCCATCGGTTTGCAACTTCATCCCATCCATCCAGAAACAGAAGTACTTTGGCCCTTTTCAGTCTCTCTACTCTAAACACTACACACTACACTTTGTACCTTTCTTTTTCTTTGCTTGCTATTGCTATTCTGCACTGTGTCTTTACTCTTGTTCTTGTTGCAGCTTGGTGGTTGCATTAAATCGGAGAGGGGTAGGTAGGTGGGAAGACGTGTCTTGTTTTGTAGCTTTCCCCTAAACTCTCTCTCTTTTTCCCGGCGCATGTGCCGGATTAGACGCCAACTACTTCCATAATTCACCTCCTCCAACCAACCAACACAAGATTTCCCTCTTGGTAACTCTAAATCTCATACCTTTTTGTTGCATGTCACTCTTTTTTCATTTTTTGTCTCTCTCTCTCTCTCTCTCTCTCTCTCATCCACCTACCCCTTTTGTTTATTTACTCAAGAACCTCAGAAATCAGAATGCTCCCTACACTTTCCAAAAAAAAAAATAAAGAAAAAGAAATCAATCTGTGGATTTTTTATTTACTCAAGATTTGGTATCTTCAAACTAAATTTGTTCTTTTTTTTTTTTTTTTTTTTCCTTTTCGTTTTCCCTCTCTTTCCTCGGAGTTTTCTCAGCAAGGGATATCTGACTCTCTGTTTATTGCTTGGACTATGTGTGATTCTTAGCATTCTCCCAAGCTTGCGGTGGCTTTGTTTTGGAAAAGCAAAAAACAAAATGTACTTCAATTTCTGTTCTGTTAGCAAAAAAATTCACATTTTTATTTTTTGTCGGGATGGAATTTTCTTGCTTTTATATTTTCTCTGCTTCATGTTGTTGGGGGTGTCTGTGAGATGAACATGTAATGTTGATATTTTTTCAATTATCTTCAATTTAGCAAGTTTAATTTTGTTCCATCAAAATTCCCCTTATCTTCCAGTTTTCGATCTCTCCAATCCTTTCCCAAATATGCTTCCTTTTACTGGTTATTCAGAGAATATTTCAATTTGAACTATTCATTCACATGCTTGTGACAGATACTTTGGTGTATGTGGGTGTGAATCACTGAGTCTGGAATATGCTTTTTCATTTTTGTTTTTTCTGTGAAGAGTTCCATTTTTTTTTTGTCAACGCTTTTAATTATTATATGCATCTCTGTATTTGGTGCTTGAACCTCAACCAGAAACCATAAATTTCAATTTTTTTTTTTAATTTAATAGATTGGATGGAAGAAGCACGTGAATTTCGAAGTTGGGCTGAATTGATTCCTGATGCGCTGGGGGTAATCTTCACCAATCTTTCTCTTCAGGAGAGAGTAACAGTGATCCCCAGGGTGTGCAAATCATGGGCTAATGCAGTAACTGGACCTTACTGCTGGCAAGAGATAGACATCAAGGATTGGAGCAACCGATGCCAGCCCGACCAACTCAATCGGCTACTCGAGATGCTTATCACAAGAAGTTGTGGATCCCTCCGCAAACTCAGTGTTTCTGGCCTCCAAACTGAGAGCATCTTCACTTTCATTGCTGAAAAGTAAGCAGAAGTGCACAATTTTAATTAATAACATGCAGTTTAAGACTTTAGGATAAATCTTGTGGATAAGAAGTTTTCTGATTATTGTGCTAAGTGCTGACAAGTGTAGCATTAGGCTATAAATTTGACTCATTTTAGTAAGTTTTGATGCTGTTATTTCACATTAAATAGTATTCATTTAGTTAAGTTGATATCCTAGGACATTGTATATCTCTTGGGCTGGAAGAAAATTAAATTAATGAAGGTGGTGTTACTTGTTAGCTGGATCCTATTAGCCATCGTTTCTTATACAAAATCCTTCTACTCTTTTGCAAGTGCCTGTTCCCTCCATACATTGCGACTGCCAAGGAGCAGTATGAATGATTCCATTGTGGAGCAGATTGCTGGGAGGCTTTCTATGATTTCTTTCTTGGATGTGAGCTACTGTATTAAAATTGGTCCCTATGCGCTCGAGATAATTGGCAAGAACTGCAAGCTTCTAGAAGGGTTGTGTCGAAACATGCATCCATTGGATACTGCGGAGAAGCCGCATCAAGACGATGAAGCATATGCAATTGCCTCCACAATGCCTAAGCTCAAGCATCTTGAAATGGCTTATCATCTTATCAGCACTTCGGGTGTCCTTCAAATACTTGCAAACTGCCCTAAGCTTGAATTTTTTGATCAAAGGGGGTGTTGGGGTGTGACACTTGACCACATGTTTTTAAAGCAGAAATTTCCAAAACTGAAGGTTTTGGGGCCTTTGGTCTTTGACACTTATGAGAGTGATGGCTGGGATGATTTCTCAGATGTGTCTGATTCATCGGAGTACTTGGCCTGGGACTTTGTGGCTGGTGGCATGGGAGAATACTATGTTGATGATAGTGACAGTTACGATGGAATGTGGGATGATGAAGCAAGGCTAGATGAGCTTCAGTTCGGGTTTTATGAAGGGATAGAAGATGCAGGAATGTATTGGCCTCCATCTCCATAAGAAGAAGCTATAGCTGCTGCATTACTTGTGATCAATTGTATGCTTTTCTACTCTTGTAACTAATGCTTCTACTTTTCTTTTATGTGCTCTATGAATGATGTGTTTTTCCTTCAAGTAAAGTTTGGCTTGCTCTGCCTAGCATATGCATAACTGAGTGAGATTGCTATTGACCTACCTTAGATTTCTTACTTGAGTAGGAAAAGGAAGGGAAGAGAAAGCTCCGTTGTTTCTCACACGTTAGAGGTCTACATGTTGTAATTGGAACATCTGGCTTATAACGAGGTTGTACCTCCTTGAAAAAATATCTGTTTGATGAGGTTGTCAAATTGGATTCGGATTTTTATTGTTGTAATAAATTAACTGCTGAAAATGTAAGCAAGTATTATTCCATATAGGGTCCGTCATCCACGAGAGATTCTTAGGCTCTCCATGAGAAATTTTTCCCTTATTCCATGTAAAAACATGTAACACTTTATGTGGGCTGTAATTTTCTTAATCTTATAATTCAGGTAAAACATGTGATTTGATGATAACCTAAAGTAGAGAACTTTTTGGATTTGAGAGCGCTTGATAATTTCTGAGATCATCTTAATTATCTATTTGCCAACAATCTTCAAAGAGGACCAATGAATACTTTTTTTTTGTGATACGGGATTTTGATGTCTTCACTTCATGGAGCTAATAAGGCAGCACTCTTTTTCGTGGACTTTCTTGTTGCCTCTGTATGAGTCAACACCTGTCTCACGTACCAATCAAATTCATGTATTCACGTGTTCATTAAGTGCGTGTTTAAGATGGTGACGTGGTGGAAAAAAATCGTGGTCACACCATAGTTGCTTCTCAAAATTCACGGTCACACCGTAACTTTTCTACAAATATAATTCATGCACTACAAAAATCAACTTCAACCTTAGAATCCATGACGACAATTTCTAAATGGCCAGGGTTATCACGAGTTGGGACAACTCACATATTTGTTACCCGAACAGCAAGACAACTCACATCTGTTACCCGAACAGCAAGACGCAACGTCTTCCTAATGTCATCAATTTCTTTAATCGAATCAAATTTTTACGCCATGATCTGTTGAAAGCATAAGTCAGCAAGTTAAATTATATGCATAGTTAACATAACTAAGGAGTCATTCCGACAACAAAAGACAAAAAAAAATGTTTCAACAACCGTTTTTGGTCCCAAAATCGATTATGGCTTGTATTCAGACATACTAAGTGGTGTTTGGATGTATTTAGATGAGTGTAATCAATTTTAAATGGAATTGATTTTGTGAATTAATTTTGGTTCAAATTGATTTGAAAGGAATGGGATTTATGTTTGAATGTTTTTATTATAGAATAAAATTAGAATTAAAATTTGGTATAATGTTTTTAGTCTTACTCAAGTTGTTTCAACTCAATTAATTTTAAAATCTCTCATAACGTAAAATAAAAAATTAAACATATAAAAATATATTTAAAATCAATTATATACTAAAAAACAATTCTTTAACATCAAATCAGATACACACTAAATGGAAATCATTAAATTCAGGGTCACCCAACATAAAAGTTGAAACTAATTTCGTTTTTAATCAGACGTGAAAAATCATGTTTGCCTCCATCCGTTTCCAAACACACACAGATTAACAAATGTTTAGTTCTCACTTCTCAGGTTGAATAGTACAGTATTAAATTATATTAGACGGTTTTCCCGTGCGAAGCCCAGGTTATTCTTTTTAATATTTGTTTTGTATTAACTAATTATTTTGCATAATGAGCCTATTAAGTGAAATCCAATATTTAGACAATTAGAAATATTATTTTCTACAACATAGTTGGTTTAATGATTTTATTTATAAGTGTATATATTTTCAACATTTTAAAGGATGATATGATTTGTGTCTTATTTTTTTTCTTCTGTTTCCACTTTTGCTCATGCTTCTTTATTGCATGATGTGACCTCTGTGTTTAACTCAGCAGGGTCTTAATATATCTTTTATTGTGGGGGTTTTGCTCAACGACAATTCAGTTAAAAAAAACGAACCCTATATATAAATGTAAGGAGAAACGCATGTCCTATAAATTATTTTCAATTACTGACCACCGATGATACTCTAGTCTAACATAGAGGTCTCTAGGATCATTTCTGTGTTACATTTATAAGATAACGAAATCATATTTTGTAGCAATTTTTGGACAAATAAAAGACCTAAAATTCACATTGATCTTGAAAACTCCTCCTCCTTTGTTAAGGCAGAAAATTTCTTTGACATTTCTGATTTCATTAATAAATTCCACATTGTTGTCATATTTTTTTAGCCTCCTGAGTCCTAATTGAGTACCCTCAAGATCTTCAAACCAGACTTTGGTAGGAACATATAATTGACCAAGGTGCAGAAACATTTGCCCGATTTTTTGAGAAAAGAAGAAGGATATGATAAACATATTTAGAATTGAAGTTGTAGTATACCTTTGTGCAGAAACGTTATGTTAGAAAAGAAAAAGGAAAAATAAGTTCAACAACTTGTTCAGGTAAAATTTAAGGATCATACTCCATAGCATAGAGTATTTAATTTGGATAAACAAAAGTGCTGCAAATCCAAAGTGCAGTAAAAACAGAAGCATAATAGTTTAATCAAATTGAGCTTATTGTTCATTTCAAACTTGTTGTCTACTATATAATGTAACCAAGCTTCATGTTTTGTTTGTAGTTGGTAAAACTGAGCAATTATCAGAACACATGCATAAACATGATATAGACCATTGGATTGTTCAGATCGATAGTTGTAGCAAGAAAATATTTCCCTCTAGATCTTTTACTTGTGCATTTCCTTGAACCAAATGTTTCTTCCAAAAGTAATTAACGTTACCAACGAATTCATTTAATTCCATGAGCATTCAATACAAATATGTTTAACATATTGAGAATAGCAAATACCCATGTGAACCAACAACAATGTTGCTGGATTTAATTAATAATTAAATGTAACAACAAGGCTTATCTTGTATATTAACCATACTGATCATAATAAATAGAGATGATACATGATACATGATCATAAACTAAACATGCGGAAAATATATAATAGGCTAATTTTTAAAAAGGCCTTCGATTGAAATTTGGGAACATTTTCTTAAATAATTAAGTTCCTTCCTTTAAAACTTCTCCTTGAAATTTGCAACATTTTTCTCATCCTCTGGTAAGTTCACAATACAGTGGTGTGGTACTCTCCCACTTCAAATTGTAAGATCATTTTGACATTTTCTATCCTTCTCATCGACAAAATGAAACATCGTTGTTTAATTTTCAGGATAAAGCTATTTGACAAAATAGGGAATGCAAATGTTGTTTGCATTCAAAGCAGAAAACATATATTAGTAAGTGTTGGATAATTTCCGTTTTTAGTTGATAGATATCTTTTAAGATATAATCTTTATTAGATATCTTTTAAGATATAATCTTTATTAGATATCTTTTATTTGATAAGATATTATCTTGTTTGATTTGATGGCTTAGGTCCAGTCCATTTCATCCTATAAATAGATGAGTAAGGGTGGAGACAAAACACACAGAAATTTGAGAGCCTCAAATGACAGTCTTGAGTGGCATATTTGAGCAAGCCTCTGTGCTTGCATATTTGAGAGATTCTTAGAGAGTTTGAGTGAAACACTTTAGGTTTCGTTTGAGTGACCACCATTGTTGGAGAGGTTGAGTGTACCACCACTTTGGTGTGTTTTTGATTCATTGTAACCCATATTTGTTATAGTGGATTTTGATATTGGACTAGGTCCCGTGAGTTTTTCTTTTCTCACATTGAGGAAGGTTTTCTCACGTACAACAGATTGATTGTCTCTCTCGCTCCTCTTTTGATTTCCGCTTCCGCATTTGATTTAATATTTGAGGGTCCAAGATTATCCAACAGTGATATCAGAGCCCAGGTTCGAGGGTTCTGAAGGAGTCGAGATGGAGACTAGTGGCATAACTCACGATGGAGATATGTTCAAGTTGACCGCAGATAACTTCAATTATTGGAGGTCGATGATGGAGGATCATCTTATCTGCAAGGATTTATATGATCCCATTGTTCTTGAAGAAAAGCCGACTGGGAAGTCGGACAAGGATTGGGAGATCCTGAGTCGGAAGGTCGTGGCCACGATCATGAAATATATCGACAAAAGTCTCTTTGAGCACGTGTCATAGTTCACGAATGCGTACAAATTGTGGAACAAGTTAGAATCCATGATTCAGAAGAAGACTCCCAGGAACAAAGCACACCTGGTTCGCCGGCTTGTGAAGCTTGAGTACAAGGACGACATGAGTATGACCGAGCATCTCAATTCCTACAAAGAAATTGTGAATCAACTGTCCAAAGCCAACATGAAGATTGATGACGAGATGCAGGCTTTGTTGTTGCTGAGTTCGCTACCGGAAAGCTGGGATACTTTGGTGGTGACTTTGAGCAACTCGGTTCCAGAAGGAAAACTGACGATGGATGCCGTGACAGACAGTCTCCTGAATGAAGAAGCCAGGAGAAGAGAACGAGGTGTATCCAGCACGTTTGAGGCTAACGTTGCTGAGAATCGAGGAAAGACCGACTTCCGAATTTGTGGGAAGAACCGAGGTCGTGAGAGACAGGATAAGTCCCGAGACCAGTCAAGACCGAAGAGTGAACTGAAGTGTTTTTACTGCGGAAAGTCCAGACACAAGAAGACAGACTGCTGGACTCTTTAGAGAGATGAGCATAGTGGGTCTGTGAAGTCAGACTAGGGTAAGAAAGAGGTGAAGAGCACCACGGCGGTGGTAGCTAGTGTTGGGGCCGAGATATTTCTTCTCGGAGAGAATTTTGTGAATGTTGCTTTTGATGATTGTGCCTGGATAGTTGATTCGGGTGCCTCTTTCCACGTGACCCCTCATAGAAGGTTTTTCTCCTCGTATACGAGTGGAGAGTTTGGAGCTGTGAAGATGGGAAATCAGGTGACCAGCAAGATTGTTGGTGTCGGCGATGTGACCCTGACCTCGGAAGTAGGATGCCGAATTGTGTTGAAAGATGTGAGGCATGTACCTGACATGCGATTGAATCTAATCTCGGTGGGAAAGCTGGACGACGCCGGGTTAGTGAACGGCTTTGAGGGCTGTAGATGGAAGCTATCAAAGGGAAGCTTGGTGATAGCCCGTGGAAAGAAGGAAGGCTTCTTGTATGTGATGCAAGGAAGGATGATTGGCGGTGATGCCAACACTGTCTTTGATGAATTAAGCCTGGAGTTGTGGCACAAGCGTCTCGGCCACATGAGTGAGAGAGGGCTTGAGATCTTGGAGAAGAAAGAGCTATTGACCGGGTTGAAGGGTCAAGTGCTGGAAAGTTGCTCGCACTGCCTAGCTGGAAAGCAGCACCAGGTTTCGTTTGTGAGACCGGATCAGCCCAGGAGACGGAGGTGCATACTTGACCTCGTCCACACTGACGTTTGCTCCATGTTGGAGAGATCGATTGGAGGAGAGCAGTATTTTGTCTCTTTCATTGATGACCACTCCCGCAAAGTGTGGGTCTACGCGTTGAAGACCAAGGACCAAGTTCTCCAGTCGTTTAAGGAATTCCATGCAATGGTGGAAAGGGAGACTGACAAGAAGTTGAAGGTGGTCAGATCAGATAATGGTGGTGAGTATCGTGGTCCCTTTGAAGCTTACTGTAAGGAAGTCGGGATCAGATTTGAAAGGACGCCCCCAAGACACCTCAGCTGAATGGACTCGCTGAGAGGATGAACATGACTATTGAGGAGAAAGTCCGATGTATGCTATCCAATGCCGGCTTGTCGAAAGCATACTAGGGAGAGGCAATCAGAACAGCGGTTGATTTGATAAATCTCTCACCATCACGGCCGCTGGAAGGAGAGATTCCAGAAGAAGTCTGGACAGGTCGGAGAGCGACCTATGATCACCTGAGAGTATTCGGATGCCGGACCTTCGTGCATGTCCCTAATGATGAGAGGGCGAAGCTAGATGCGAAGACGAAGGAATGCATATACCTCGGTTCGCTGAAAACCGAGTTTGGTTTCAGACTGTGGGATCCAATCAACAAGAAGATTGTGAGAAGTCGAGATGTAGTGTTTCACGAGGATGAAACCATTCATGACATCTCGAAGCCCCAAGTCCGGGTTACTGTCCGAAGTGAAGAACCCGTCCCTCGTGAGAATGCTGAAGCAGGGGGAGAAACCAGTGAAGAGATCGCTGGAGGCGATGAAGATGATGATGATGCCGGGATCCGAGATGAAGATGAAGAATCGGATTCTAATGAGGCTGAGGAAGAACAGCCGAGATACCCCACTAGAGAAATAAGACCTTCTGCAAGGTACCCACCAGATGAATATGCCGTAATTGCTGAGGATGATGAACCTCAGAGTTATGATGAGGCGGTGGAGAGTCCAGAGAGTGATGAATGGGAGAAGGCCATGCAGGATGAGATGAGATCCTTGCATGATAATCAGACATAGGGGAGGCGGGCTTTGACGAACAAGTGGGTGTATAAGATCAAACAGGAGGAGAACGGCAAGAAGCCGAGATACAAAGCCCGGATTGTAGTGAAAGGCTGCAATCAGAAGAAGGGGATTGACTTTGATGAGATTTTTTCTCCTGTTGTGAAGATGACCTCGATCCGGACAGTGTTAGCTATGACAGCAACAATGGATCTGGAGGTAGAGCAGATGGACGTGAAGACGACATTTCTTCATGGTGAGTTGGAGGAGGAGATACATATGAAGCAACCTGAAGGGTTTCGAGCTCCAGGATGCGACGGCATGGTATGCCGATTGAAGAAAAGTCTCTATGGCTTAAAGCAAGCATCTCGGCAGTGGTACAAGAAGTTTGATTCCTTCATGACAGAACATAAGTTCATGAAGACAGAGGCCGACCACTGTGTATTTGTGAAGAGGTATGAGAACGGATACTTTCTGATCCTTCTGTTATATGTTGACGATATGAAGGACCTCGGCCCTGCAAGACAGATTCTCGGAATGAAGATCATTCTGGATAGAACGAAGTAGCTACTGTGGCTAAGTCAAGAGAAGTATGTTGAGAAGATCTTGAAGAGATTCAACATGGACAAGGCCAAGACAGTTAGCACCCCCTTAGCCTGACACATGAAGCTGAGTAAAAGGCAGTGTCCGAGATCTGATGAAGATAGAGAAGAGATGCTAAAGATCCCGTACCAATCCGCCGTCGGAAGTTTGATGTATACAATGGTTTGCATAAGACTCGACCTGGCGTTTACAGTTGGAATGGTGAGCCGGTTTCTTTCAGACCCCGGCAGAAAGCACTGGGAAGCAGTGAAATGGATCTTCAGGTACTTGAAAGGTACATCCGATTTTTGCCTCCGATTTGGAGAAGGTGAAGCCGAGCTGCAAGGCTACTCGGGTGCCGATTTAGGGGGAGATTCCGACTCGAGGAAGTCGACGACTGGATATTTGATGAGATTTGCTGGAGGAGCAGTCTCTTGGCAATCAAAATTGCAAAAGTGTGTGGCACTTTCAACGACAGAGGCCGAGTACATTGTCGTGACCGAGGCAAGCAAGGAGATGTTGTGGATGAAGAAGTTCCTCATGAAACTCGGCCATGAACAAGATAAGTACGAGCTGATGTGTGACAACCAGAGTGCAATTCATCTTGCGAAGAACCCGACCTATCACTCCCTCACCAAACATATTGATGTGAGATATCATTGGATCCGGGATGTGGTGGAGGCTGGACAGCTCGCACTTGGCAAAGTGCACACCGATTTGAACTGGTCTGATATGATGACCAAGCCGGTACCAGCATGGAAATTTGAAGATTGCTGTGAAGGAGCCGAGCTGATGAATTTGGCACATTGAAACCGAGAAAGAAGGCCGGGATGTTGAAGTTGAAGAACTCCGGTCTCACTGAAAAACGGAAGGGGGAGATTTGTTGGATAATTTTCGTTTTTAGTTGATAGATATCTTTTAAGATATAATCTTTATTAGATATCTTTTATTTGATAAGATATTATCTTGTTTGATTTGATGGCTTAGGCCCAGCCCATTTCATCTTATAAATAGATGAGTAAGGGTGGAGGCAAAACATACAGAAATTTGAGAGCCTCAAGTGACAGTCTTGAGTGACATATTTGAGCAAGCCTCTGTGCTTGCATATTTGAGAGATTCTTAGAGAGTTTGAGTGAAACACTCTAGGTTTCGTTTGAGTGACCACCATTGTTGGAGAGGTTGAGTGTACCACCACTTTGGTGTGTTTTTGATTCATTGTAACCCATATTTGTTATAGTGGATTTTGATACTGGACTAGATCCCGTGAGTTTTTCTTTTCTCACATTGAGGAAAATTTTCTCACGTAAAACAGATTGATTGTCTCTCTCGCTCCTCTTTTGATTTCTGCTTCCGCATTTGATTTGATATTTGAGGGCCAAGATTACCCAACAGTAAGCTTAGATGATATTTGTATTTTCAACCGATCACATAAGTAAAAAAAAAACAAAGATAACATAGTATTTCATAACTAAACTGATGCAGAAACATCACTTGCAGATAATTTCATAAAAATAGTGATAAAATAAGAAGCTTGACATACAACAGCACATTATTGCTAGAATAAGAAGCTTAACAAAACTGATGCAAAAACTGATGCACTCACATTTCATAAAAATAGAGTGATAAAATAAGAAGCTTAACAAAACTGATGCAACAAGTCTCTCCTTTGAAGCTTTTCCACTGACAAAATTGTTTTGCTTGTTTTATCCTTTGTTGCAATTGACCTACAACAGTACATTTTTTATTGTGTAAATTAAGTTAGGATGACAAATGTTTCAAAGGAAGAAGAAAAGAAATAGTAAAAATACGATAATGAATAAGAATATTGAAGAAAAAAAGAATCTATATCGATAATAAGAAAAAAGACTACATAGTACATCTTTTCAAAACACAACGAAACTCATCTTTATAAAGGCAAATCAATAGTTTAAGAACAATTCTACAATTTTTTTCGGGACACAGAACCATTCTTCTTTAATTTGAATGTCAAAAGCTTACCCGCTATATTTGATCCATTGGCTGGGATTAATATATTGTTCTACTGTGTAACCCGATTCAATTCGCCATTGTAATGAGCAAGGAACTACGTATGAATTTATCATTTAACCAAAGGCAAGATGAAATGTGAGATAAAATGGAAGTTGGTTCTTTATATAATTGTGGGAGCTAATGAGCTTTTCAGTTGTGTTTATCATTTGTAAACTCCCAATAATAAAAGATTAATGGTGGGATTTAATGAGTCTTACGACTGTGATTATAATTTGTAAACTCCCGACATTAAAAGATTAATTGGACATCCCGGTATTCCATACATAGGGATACTGTACCAGTTTTGGTTGGTTTAGCACGTTTATTAAGACTTAAAATTTTGATATCATAACCAGCATTAAAGTGCAAAGCGCGTGCACAATTATTATTGGAGAACTGAAACAGTTTCGTAATTAATGGGAAAAAAATCTTTTGATAATAGTTAGGTGGATGATTCAAAGAGTATAATAATTAATGTGAAAAAAATCTGACAATATCTTCCCACGTTAAATAAGGCTTAATGTTCTTGAACATATACATGCAAAATTAGCGGGATAATGCAAAATAGGCGGGAATTTTAGAATGCAGAACTTATTCGATTTATTAATAAAAGATATCTCCTGAAAAGGTAAAAATAAAAAATAAAATTTTTTAAGTTTAGATGAAGAAAAGTAAAGAAAAGGAAAATTCTCCTCTCAATAAGGATAAATTAAGAGTCACTATAGCAATTTTCTCTCCTCTCACTATTTTCATCTCAAGTTAGAAAGATTAACATAGACATAGGCCTCACAACATTTTCTTTTTTATCTCCTCGCATTTACTGCTGCATATGTGACGCGTGTTTCCTTTCTTACCTACATCTCTCTCCGCAAAATATCCACACAAAAAAACGATGGCCAACTAAACTAAACTGTGTTCTTATTTGGTGGTCAACTTTCTCTTGATAGAGTTAGCAACATGCATGAGATAATTAAGAGGTGAGTACAGCATTTATCATATATAATTAATAAAAATAAAAATGTATTAAAATAATAACTGATTTTTTTTCAAACTAGTTTTGTTTTACTTAATTTTTTTATTAATTATGTCTAATATATATCTATTCTTGCAGAGGATTACTCATATCTCCATACCATTAATACACCTTCATTCTCTCGGGTTATGAAAAAACAAAATTAAGTAAAATAGAGATTCGTGATCACCAAAAAATGTTAGCGCTAGCGAAACATGCAGGAAGGTACTTCCATTGCAGATCAAAGTGTTGCGGTGACTGTTTGTTTGGTTAACTTTTTTTTAACCTTCAAAATTCAAATGATAGAGGGTAGCATTGCAGTGAAAAAAGATGATTTTCTTACTGGGTTTGGTAAAGCGAGCAACATGTGTGTATCAGTCGCCGTACTTTATTCTCTGGGCCCATACAATAGAAACTCATTACACTATGGAATACACATACTCATATGGTTTACAATTTAGATTATTTTTTTTTCACTTTTCACCTGAGAATAATAACAATTAACAAATAATCATAGGAAAACACACCACCCAGTGGAACGCAACTGATAACAAACCATCACGATAGTTTCTCGGAAATTCGTCAGAACAAGAGAGGACCCAGCAAAATCAAAAGCTTACTAGAGAGCAGAGACCTTCCTTAAATGTGTGTGATTGCTGACTGAAATTATCTAAAATAATTAGCAAATGTGTTAGGAATCAAATGATTGCTAAGAGTTAAAAAAAAATGTTTCTTATTTTCTCTCAATTTCTCACGGCAATCGAGTGTAACAAGGGGGACAGTGAATATCTGTTTATGATTCATGCACTTTTCGTGTTGTGTGATGATTCCAGGAATGTCTCTGATGGAGCTTTGTTCATACTACTTCGTATTATTAATTAAGTTGTTGTTACATTTTTATATTTGTTTACCATCCACATAAACATAATTAAACTAAATTACATTCTCCCTAAGTTTAACTTTTATGCTATACCGTAGGTAGTAGTCACATGATTACATGTGATAATGTTTTTGGATCTTGCAGATTATTGTGATTTCAATCCATCTTTTGAAACTTGTGTCCGACCATTATTTTGGAGACTTCAGATAATGCCATTAAAGTTGGTGCAGCACGTGCTTACTAACATCAAGATTAAATAATTCGAGTTTACTAACATAGGTTGTGATTTGGGTGCAAAATTGAGGTGAAAATGGTGGTGATTATAACTTGTCCTTGTTATCATTTTTTTTATTATGTCTAACAGCTTTAATAAATTCGATTTCTGAGATTCCCTGAATGTGAACCACAAGGAGGACGTTTTGTTTGTCCTCATTGTCCAAAAGTGAAGGCAGGGCTGAGGACAACCAAATGCAGAGTCCTCAGTTTCACATATCTGGTGCCTGTTCCTTGATCACAGATTAGGTCCGTAGGAATATACAACTTTTTCCAGAATCAGTGTGTGAGGTGCTACATAATGCTTCATGATGAAATAAGCAGTGGTCCCACTTCCATATACGCTCAATTCACTCACATATACTCAATTGTGTTTTTGAGTGACCATTTGTCAACGACATTAAGTTTATAAAACTGATTTTGAAATAGTAAATCATTAATTTTCGTATGTTTATTCATGAAAACAAGTTTGTTTTAAAGCTCAAGCGTAAAAAAGCTACTTTTTTATTACTTTACTGTGTCTTGTACTGGTTGGTTATGTGCTGTAAAAGATTGGATGTACGTCCCATTGAAGCAAGATGAAGTGGCTTATTTGTCTTTTAAAACATTTGACACGAGATAATGTATCTAAATGTGTGTAATGAATGCAAAACCAAACACAATAGTTAAACCATGATTTAGAGTTACAATCAATTTTATTTAACAATAACCAAATTTTAATTTGTATCTTTACAAAAAAAATTACATTTTATAGGAGGTAAAATCAATTCTGGGACGTGTGACTATGAGGCCCATCATACATAGGCATCAATTTGCAATGATAATATATATAACACTGAACATCAATATAAAGACTCCAGTGGAAACACATTATGTTATCCGGTTTCAAAGAATATAAAAAATGTTTACTGAAAATGGGAAAGTTTAGACATGCAATGCATTATAATGTCTAACGTTATGATGATCTTATTACTGGTAAGCCTAATTAAAAACAAAGAATCTAGCTGATAAAAAGAACAATGAATCTATTAAAGTTGAGCAGTATGCTTTGTATAATAAAACAAAGAATCTAGTGAAAACGTTATATTCGGCTGCTAAATTTATTAGAAAAAAATCCACCGATAAATTCACTTACCTGACTTCGATAAAAGTAGGAAGCGAGAATCAGCTTGTATTTTAATTTACAAAATAAAAAAGACTTAATTCATTTTATCCTAGAATAGTCAATGATTTACTACCTCCAAATGAAAATAATCTCAAGAATTAATGAATTGTAGTCTCCTTTCATCTAATTCTCCCTAAAGTAGTAATAAAAAAAATCCCCTAAAGTAAGCTAGGATGACATAAGAAAGCCGAAGGAAGATGAAGTTTAGAGAAGAGTTACTGGAATTTATTATTATTATTATTATTATTATTATTATTATTATTATTATTATTATTATTATTATTATTATTATTATTATTATTATTATTATTTTGTAACAGGGAGGGGCCTGGCCCCTGGATTTTTATATTTTGTTACATAGAGAACTGGGGTTAGTTGTATTCAAACAATCAAAATTACGTTCAATTAAATTAAGAAAACAATATGTAACCAATAAAAATTAAGAAAATAATAAAACATACAAAAATTCTACTGTAAAATTTTACGTGTGTATTTGTTAATGTACACCTATTTCTTTTTTAGCAATATATTAGCAAGTTACACCTTAAATGTATTTTTAGAGAATCAAAGTTTATAACTTGATAAAATACTCCCTCTAAAGATTATGTAGTGTACATCAGCAAGTATCCTAATGATTTTCTAATAAATAAACACCCACATGCATGTGTTTTAAAGTGAGATTTAACAAGATATACTTTGAATGTATTTTTTCTTTCTCTCAACTTAAATATAAATAAAAATATTTAATTTTACTATTCTCAAATAAAAAATAAAATTATTCTTAAAATGTTCTTCACTAAAATTAATATCATGAATAAAAAAACTTTATGAAAAAAGAAACACAATTAAATGAATGATGTTTTAGAAATTATATAATTAAATAAGATAAATTAATTAAATTTATTTATATTTAAATCTAATATACTAACCAATTTTTTTGTTTATA
>PYAF01002533.1:439835-479683 GCA_007407185.1 Glycine tomentella
AAATGAATGATGTTTTAGAAATTATATAATTAAATAAGATAAATTAATTAAATTTATTTATATTTAAATCTAATATACTAACCAATTTTTTTGTTTATATTTATGTCTAAAGAGAAAAACTTATTAACATACTTCTTCTAGAAGAATAAGTGAATATGCTAATATTATCTCAAACAGGCACTTATTAACATACTTCTTCCAAAAAAAATTATAAGTGAATATGCTAATATTATATCAAACAGGCACCCTATTATACTTGTATTTGAAACGTAATGTTGGTAAAGATCAATATTTTCAGTTATTACACTTGATCCTTCTCTAAAAAGATACATCTTTATGTAAAATATTATAGAAATTAAACTTGTCAATTCCCTGATATTAATAGGGAGCATAACAACGAAGATGCTGTGCGGGTGCAGATACCATGTGGGCTTATGCCTTATAATATAGGGATTTGTTATTGACTCCAATTAATTTTGTTATTCTCCTTATTATTCCTCAAAATTTTAAAATTATTCATTCCTGAAATGTATTAAAGAACTGTGTTTATGGTATGTAACAAGGAGGTGAGAAAACTATCATTATGGACTGTGCATAGTTTTCCCACCCTTAACTGAAACACAATTCCGTAATACATCTTTCTTTGAAAAAAATGTATAATACAAGGGGTTAAAAACATAATTTACAATGGAAGTGTCATCAATTGTATGATGTGTAAAAATATTCAACCAAAACGTGGTTTTGCATACAAAATCTAAAATGGGAATACTTTTTATTGTGTAATTTTTTACATCCCTTTTTATAAAACGAAAACCTGTTTCCATTAGTTGTTTTCCACAAAAATTTAATTGCAGAATTTAGTTATATTTTTTACTTTAACTAAGTTTGATATAAATTATATTAATGACGACACATATTATCTTTTTTAACATTAATCAAATTAATTGTTACATAAATTAATTTTTTATTTAAATTTAAATTAAATTAATTTTTTATTTAAATTTAAATTACTAATGACATATATTACTCTTTTTTAATTTTAATAAAAAATAATATCATGAATTGATTTAATTATGATAAATAAAAGTAATTCTTATAATAATTAATTTGATTACTTTTATAAATGGTAACTTGTATTCAATTAATTTAATTTTAAATAAAAAATATTGAGTACAATTAAAAATGATAAATTATATCATAACTAATTTGATTACTTAAAAAAATGTAACCTACATTTATAATTAATAAAAAAATTCATAAAAACAAAAAATAAATAAATATGATTCCATTTTATTTTTCTAATACAAAAAATACAAAATGAAAATATGACTTGATTGTGTCTCAATAAAGATTATAACGAAATAAGATTTTTGTTATATATTTATTTATTTTTAAAATGCAAAAAAATAATGTGATTTCTTTGTGTATCCATAAAAATCAAAACAAAATCGAATTTTCTTTTGTGTATTTAATCAGGGTGAGGAAAAAGAGGCCACCGGTAAAAGAAAGGGGAAGAAAGGTGTG
The DNA here is from genome assembly GCA_007407185.1 of Glycine tomentella. NCBI lineage: Eukaryota > Viridiplantae > Streptophyta > Magnoliopsida > Fabales > Fabaceae > Glycine > Glycine tomentella. The sequence goes on from PYAF01002533.1 coordinate 441,360, forward strand.
AAATGTTTGAACATACGAGTAGTAAAATGACCTTTTTCTAGTAATTTTTAAAAAATTTAGTCTGTTTGGATGTTAGCTTCTCTAAAAGTATTTTTAAAAAAAAAAAATAAGAAAAAAAATGAAATGAGCTTTTCCATAAGTAAAAATAAGATCTCCATTAGTTAATTTGTGGATGTTATCTCATCTTTTAGAGAACTACATTGGTGAGCTTCTACAAATTAGCTAATAGAGAGCTTATTTTTACTTATAGAAGCTCATCTCATCTTTCTTTTTGCTTTTATTTTCTTCTTCTAGAAGTACTTCTAGAGAAACTTACCAAACAGGTCCATAATATAGAGCCCTCTGCCGTTTCTATAGAGCTGGGCTTTAGCAATTGCCGAAAAAGGTGTTTCGGGTTGCAGGAGATATACTAATCCAAGGACCTTCGGTTCTCTGAATTCCGTTTTGTCGTTCGAAAAGTAAAATAGTTAATCCAAGTTGATAGGCTCACCAAATTTTAAAAATAAGATTCAAGATTCTAATCAATGAAAAAATGGAAAATAAAGTAATACAATAAATCACATTTCCTCCTTTTAAGTTATTCTATGTCAAAATAAAAACTACCATTTTCTTTATAATTGAATAATTCTAATTTTAAATTGTTAATTAAGAAAAAGGTTAACTCGGCTTAATTTGCCTCTATAGTCTATACAAGAGTTAGTAAGTTGAGTAAAGATAATCTAAATTAATGTAAGTTAAAATAAATCAATCCATTTGACATGTGAATCAAGTTAAGCTAGGATGATTCACAAAAAACTTATATTTATAATTTTGGAGTAAGTTTTTCAAAAATCACTTTTATGAGAAGAAAGGAAAAAAAAAGAATTTTTTTTTATAAATTAAAATTAACTATATTAGTCAATTAGTAATTAATTTGTATATGTTTTTGTTTATCTTTTTTAGAATATTATATGAGAGATTTATTACAAATAAATTAATATATAGTTAATTTTATTGTATGAAAAATTCATATTTTTATTTAGAAATATCTTTAAAAAAGCTTACCCAAACAGAATATGGAAAAGAAAGAAGAGTTTAAAAAATTAAAATATTTTCATAAATTTTTCCTTGTTTAAAAAATAATAAAGGTCATTGTATTTAAATATATAAAAAATATTGAAAAATGATTTTTCATGCTTTTGAAAATAATGGTAAATACCAATTTCACTATTATCTTAATTTTATATATTTAAAGAGAGGTAAGTATTTTAGCATTGCCATGCTTCTTCAACAGGGGAGCGCGGGAATGCAACATGGGTGTGTTGTTCTCTTAAGCTGAGGTATTTTGGAGATTCAGCACAACTGTGGTTGTCTTAAGCGTGAACTTTTCAAACAAATTAAAGCACGACTGTGGTTGCGGTAGCAGGACAGTGCCCAACTTCCAAGCCTAATCCTTCAAAACATAACATAGCGGTGATTGCTGCAACACGACTATGCTCCTTCCTCAAGAGGCACTTGCCTAATTTGTGCTTAGCACCACCATGCCAGAGACTAGCGCGATCGTGCTTCGCATGAAGTATTGAGAAATCTTCATAAAGTTTTTTTTTTGGCTTCTTTTTCACTTAATAAAGGGCAAATTTTAAAAAATAATTTGAAATCTAGGCTGTGTGAAAAATATTTTGAAATCTGAGTTTGTTAAACACGCCTAATTTGGACGTGACCAATTTCGTTGCTAATTCGATCGCTAACACTTTTTGCAACAAAATATTGTAGTTAGTCATCATTTTTTAAAAATGTTTACAACCATAGTATTTTGTCGTAAAAAGTGTTAGCAACTAAAATAGAGACCAAAATGTACGACTTTAAAATCAATTTTTTAATTTACAATATAATTCTTTTCAATTTTTGAAATTAGTGTTGTGACCACAATATTGTGATTTTTTAATTTTTTTAAATTGGAATCATTTAAAAATTTACATTATAATTTTAATTTTGGTAAATAGATATACCAAAAAAACATTACCTAATTTGGGTTAATTTTTTATTAACTTTGTTGTTTTTATAACTGAAATTCATAAAAATAGTATCTATTTTAATTTTGCAAAGCATTAATTTTCATGAAAATAACTTATGTCTACATGTATTTTTTGAGTTTTTGATTTTGGTTCAATTTTTTTTTTAAAGATTTGAGTCAAAATTCAATTTAATCTGTTCAAATTCATTGCTGCATACAATTTTTAATTCACCCATGATTTTTTAAGTTGATATTTTATTTTTACATCTTAATGTCTGCAAAAAAAAATTAGCCCAAATTAAGCGTACGATATGTCCTTCAAACGGTTATAACAACTTTTGATAGAAATGTCCGATCGAGACGTACTTTATGTCAAAACGCTCGAAATTAAGAGAATTAATTAAAAAAATAAAAAATAGTATTAAATTAACTATTTAAATAATTAAAAAGTAGACTGTTTAAAATTTTTTGGCTGATTGAATCCTAAATCGCAATTCTGAGACACTTAGAGGTATTTTTTGGAAAAAATAGTTGACCTTGGGGATTTTCCCAGGCCTTCCTCTCTCAATTTCGAGCGTTTTGACGCCGGACATTCCTATTACTCAATACTGCGCATGCATAACATGTGTCACAACTAGGTAAAACATGCCCAAATTAGACATGTTAGACTGTCCAAGATTTCAAAATATTTTCCAAACAATCTTAGATTTCAAATTATTTATTAAAAAAATATTATTTATTAAAATTTGTCATATCCTAAAAGCTTACTTACTTGTTACATACACAGACGGACCTATCCATTAGGCAAGGGTGCCATGGCCCCCCTCGTTTTTTTTTATTTTAAATTTCATAATTAATATAAATATTTTAATTATAAAGTTTTCTATTAATAAAAAACTTAATGATATTCAATGGTATTGATATAAGCTTATAAGTTTTTTTAAAAAAAAATTCATAATTTAATTTTAATGCATTTGAAATTTTTAAATTCTTTTATTAATAAAAGCTTATAACATATTCAATGATATTTATATAAGCAACTTAATTTATGTCACTTCAATCTTAAATAATTTAATTGATTTTCTTTCCTATAAATATTTTTATTAACAAGTTGTTTAACTTACAAATATTTTAATTTTTTTTCTAAAAAAATATACGTAGAAATCTAAGACGGTATCAAAAAATTTACAACACTCACATACCCTGCATAACACTGAAATAGTTAAGCAACTAATGAGTAATAGTTATTTATATAAGCAACTTTCTTCAATTTTAAACATATCAGAATCTTTTGTGACACACCAAAATAACAATTTTTAGTTAGCAACCCATCAAGCAACTCCCATTGTAGATGGTCTAATAAATTCTTTAATTAATAAAACATATCATATTCAATTATATAACCAATATAGACTTACACAACTATATTATAAGAGTTTAATAATCAAACATTGGTAATATAAAATAATTTTACATTATCATTCGATCATAAATAATCATTTATATAACTTTTAAGTTTGTTATTATGAAAATCAACAAACTTATTACATATTAATTTATTGATTAGATGATTATATAAAACTATTTTACACTATTAATCCATATTTATTTTTCTTACATTGTAATATTTGCAAATATGTTTTGATAGTTTTATTTGTTTCATCTCATAAAATGAAGCTTTTTATTTATTTTCATGTATGTTAAGTTGTATTATATGCATAAAAAAGTAATTAATTTAGATATGTGTTACATAATTTAATTATTTTAATTTCTATTATTGATAGTTGTCAGTGACAAATGAAAATAAATTTTAAGAAAATTGTTATTATTGACCCTCCTGATTTTCGATTATGGATCCGTCTCTAGTTACATAGTTAATAAAAAAAAAGAATTATAAGGTTAGATTGGTGGTTTAAGAAAAAATGTAAAAAAAAGAGAACATGAACTCAAATCTCTCTTATTAATAAAAATTAATAAATAAATAATTAACATTTTATCTTTTAAAAAAATTGAGTCATGTCAACATAATATACAAAAAATTAACATTTTTATAGTCAAAGATCATCCATGGTTTTCTTTGTCGTTACCTTGCATGTCTCCATCTACTTTTAGATAAAATTTCACCATGCAGAAATCATTATCAACTACATCCATAATATCAAATTGTTCAACAAGCTTCACCACAAGGGCATATTGCCACAAGTTGCACAAGTCTTGATCATTCGAGTAGACTTTAAGAAACAATGTGTTCCCATCATAAAGTTCAACTATACAGGATTTTGCACCAAGAGATCTACATACTCCGTCACCAGGAGGGAGAGCTTGCTTATTATCAATCACCTTGTCTTTGAGAGAGATTTTATTTCTTGTCGTTAGATCTAGTGGTTTTTACATAGGAGACATTGTGGTAGAATACTCTTAAGTAGAGAAAACCAATACCATTATCTTTTCCCTTAATTACCTAATTCATCATGACTAAGAAAAATGACTAATTTAATTGATAATAATAAATGTTTCAAATTTATTTATTTTTTCAAAAATACCATTATCAATAATATTTCTTTTTCTTCTAAATGTTTTTTTAATAAATCTCTTTCTTATTTAATTAAAAATATTTTAGTCTAAAATTAACTAATATAAGATACATTATGGATTAGGTTTTTATAAAAAGAAAAAAGTATTACTTAGTGGTGTCCAAATTCAAATCGATCAAAAATAAAAATAAAAAACCGCTAAAAAAACAAAAAATTGAGTCAAATTGATTTTTTATTTATTTGGTTGATTTTTTTCTCAAATGATTGATTCGATTCGATTGGCGATTTGTATTTTTGAAACCGATTCAAGCTGAAACAAACAGCAACACTTATAACACTTATATTATTGTCACATATTTTATATTTTTACTTCTTGAGTTTTACAATGTTTTTTAGTGTTATGTATACGAAATTTATACAATGTATGTTATAATTTTTTTCCAGATTATTTTTTTAAGATATATTTGGTTTAAAATAGATGAAATTTTGTAGATTTTTATTGTAGAAGGTTTAATATATTAATAAATTTTGTAAATTATTATTAACAATTTCTTAATGTATTTTTATTCAAAATGTGAAAAGAATATATATATAAATTTTAATGAAATAATATTTTAATAAAAACTACAAAAATGAATCGAATCAAACCACAAAATATTAGTTTAATTTAATTTAGATTTTATATTAAATGAGAATTGAACCAAACTAAAATGTATATGTTTTTTAAGTTTGATTAAGATGATTTTTTTAATGAAAAATTAAACCAAACCGAACCACAAATATCTTTAGTATCATTTTTAGTTTTAGTCTTATAAATTAAAAAATGGAGATATTAACTTTTAACTAAAAATTAGACCTAAACCACTATATAAAAAATAAAAATTATACTTAAACCAATAATTCAACGTCACCATTTCTAAACATGATGATTTTTTTTAATAAAAAAAGATACATAAATTTATATAAAAAATTGATTACGCACTACTTTTTCGATCTACACTGATTGAGCTAATTAATAGGGAAAGAGAGTTTTGGGTATTTAAATACAATCTCATTATATCTTCCCCCATTAATCCCCCTCCCAAAATATTTGATTAACACTATTTTTCGTGTGTTTTTATAGTCATCTAAAAAATATTAATATAAATTTATGTATTAAATTTATTTTTCTTTGAGATATGTATATGAGTGCCTAAATAAAAAGGAAAATAATTAATTTACTCCTTAAAATGTAGATCAAGTATACTCCCTAGTCTTTAAATTTGAAAAATGTGTAATGTGATTCTTTAATTTTTTTTTCAAATATAAGAAAAAAACACTTTTTTTTTCAAATATAAGAAAAAAAACACTTTTTTTTTTCAAATATAAGAACATTTCAACTAATATATTTTATTAATACTATTATTTCTAAAATACCCTTTATTTGATTGATGTTTTAGTTTCAATGACACTTTCTTATCCTTAATATCATTCCAATGAAAGATAAGTTGAGAAAAAAATACTTTTCAATTAAAATTAATATAATTAAATATGAAACCATTTTTTTTAGTTAGTGTGACATTCTTTTTTTCTGTTAGGGAGTATTCATTTTTTGGTTGACATTGATTTAGATTAATAGGGAGAGAGTTTGTGTATTTAAATACAATCTCACTAATTCCTCCTGGTAATCCACCCCCCAAAAAATAGGATTTTCTCAACTAATGCCTTAGGGGCTTAGAAAAAATATTAGGTGTGGAGATCATAAAATAACGTACAAAAAGTCATAAATAATATAATTTTATATATCTCAATAAAAAAAATTTATCGATTTAGTTCTTTAACCAATACTCTAAATTTATTAATTATCATTTGCCAAAAAAATATGATTAACACTATTTTAGTATTTTCATGTTCATCTAAAAATATATTAATATAGTAGTAAAAAAAAATATAAATTCATGTATATAATTTATTTTTCTTTGAGATATGTATATGAGTGTTTAAATCAAAAGGAAAATAATTAATTTACTACTTAATATTTAGGTAATGTATACTCCTTGCTCTTTAATTTTAAAAAATATGCAATGTGATTCTTGAACATTTTTAAGTATTCATTTTATCATTAATTTTCCATCAAATATTAATGAAAAATGTGTCGTTTTTCTTAAAAATAAATTTAGGACTAAATCATGGTTGAATGTAAGTGAGAAATAATAAATTTAGAGATCGTTTATTTACGTTTTCTATTTTTTTATATTTTGTCTCCAAAAATTTATATAAAAAACAGAAAGAAAAATAATTTTCTGACTGTTGCTAGAAAATAGAATAAAAATCATTTTTAATATTAACATAAATAAAATAAAATGAAAAAAAATGTTTTCTTTGATCAAATATTTCAGTAACTGTCCATTGTATTAAACTATCAATAACGCTCTCTATTTTTTTTTTGTGAAGATCGATAGTACTAGTAAATCTTTGTATTTTGTTTATATATATTTTCGAATGAAGATCATTAATTCTCTGTATTTTATTTATATTCTTTTTGTTTTGATCAATAAATACATTGAATCCAAAACTATGAAGTGGAGTCACAAGGTGAAGCCATCTACCCCAAGCAGTGGCAGTTACAAATTGAGCATTTGACTTGCTGACCAGCTACTATATCTAATCCCTCCTATTCCCCATAATACCCCTGAATCTTTGAATAGACGAAAGTACCCTTCCCCGACAACCCCCTTCCTTTATAAACTGTCGTAACTCTCTTCTACGTTAGATCATTGTCGGTGTTTGCGAGATCATAGACACAGACACAACCACAATGGCTGCCACCGCTTCCAACTCTCTCCTTTGGACCAAACCGTTAGTCCCAACCCTCCCTTCTTCCTCCGACAACCTCAACAAAAGCAACCAATGCTCCTCCTTTCCCAGGCACAAGCCCAGGCCCAGGCCCATCCAAGCCGTTGACGCCGCCGAGAACAACTCCGTGAATGTAATAACCGACAAGAAGTGCGAGGCAAAGTGGGTCGTGGACAGCTGGAAGTCCAAAAAGGCTCTTCAACTCCCGGAATACCCGGACCAAGAGAAGCTCCAGTCGGTGCTGAAGAGCCTGGAAGCCTTCCCTCCGATTGTGTTTGCCGGAGAGGCCCGCAACCTCGAGGAGCGCCTCGCCCAGGCTTCCATGGGAAACGCGTTCCTCCTCCAGGGCGGAGACTGCGCTGAGAGCTTCAAGGAGTTTCATGCGAATAACATTCGTGACACCTTCAGACTCCTCCTCCAAATGAGTGTCGTCACGATGTTCGGAGCCCAAGTGCCTGTCATTAAGGTAATAACGTAGTTTGAAAAACCAAACTGATGATCAAATTGGCCAAGACACTGGATCAATGTCGAACTAGTGGATCACTTATTGAATTCCATGAGCCGGTTTTTTATTAAAAAAAGTGTGAAACTGAAATAGTAATAACGTTATGTTTGACTTGTTGTTTGTGTGCTAGGTGGGAAGAATGGCGGGTCAATTTGCGAAACCGAGATCGGAAGCGTTTGAGGAGAAAGACGGGGTGAAACTCCCAAGTTACAGAGGAGATAATGTGAATGGAGATGCTTTCGAGGAGAAAACGAGAAATCCTGATCCTGAAAGAATGATCAGATCATACAGCCAATCTGCTGCGACTCTGAATCTTCTCAGAGCATTTGCGACGGGAGGATATGCTGCTATGCAAAGGGTTAGCCAATGGAATTTGGACTTCACGCAACACAGCGAGCAAGGAGACAGGTACGTCCTATGAAAACCTTTTTTCTTTTCTTTTCTTTTCTTTTCTTTTCTTTTTTCTTCAATCAATCGGTGCATCTTTTTTATTTTTAATTTTTTCTTGAACTTTTTTTTTAATCTTTTTATTAATTATTTTCCTAGTCTATCCTTACTTCTTATCTTGTTCTATACATTTTTATTATATCTATTTTACCAAACAAGCCTACCAGCTTTTGTACGTTACCAAATAAACCCTACCAACCTTTTAGTCATGTTTTTACTCCTCAAAATAAGATTGAACAACCTTTTTCTTCCTCAAAATAGTGTTATGTGTACAGTGTCAATGTCTCTCGTCGATCAAAACACAACGGATTAAAATTTTAATTTTAATAAAATTAATTTTAAACGTTAGCTTTATTATTATTTAAGAGTTTTTTAATTATTTTTACTCTATTATTATTTAAAGAAAATAAATCCAATTGTAGAATATTCGTCAAATGTAAATATTTTTTTGGTACGGCATATAAATAGAATAATTGTTTTAATGTTTTTTAATTTAATTCTAAATAAATTTATTATTTTTTTTTAAACGAATTCTAAATAAATTAATACGATCTCATTCTTTTTCATAAAAAAAATTTCAAGGGACCTTATTGCTACCATGGCATGTCATATTAATAAATAAAGTAAAATTATTTAATAAATTATTTTTTTAGAGAAATTTAATAATATGATTAAATATTATTAAATGTTTCTGTTACATTCATGTCTATAGTTACCTCTTTTTTTTTCCATAATTAATGTTTGAGCAATGATATATAAATATCCCATTATTTAAAACACCTCACCAACTCCTTTCATTCTTTTCTCTATTTCTCTTCCTATTATATCAAAAATCTTATCATTTCTATATCTTTTACTCTTTCTTTCTGGGTGTTGCTGAGTTTGAGGTTACGTACGATTAAACTTTTTCTTAATGTTTACTATCATTTTCATGATTTGGCTCCCTTATGCACTTTCCTTTTATATATACAGCACATTTTTCGGTTTATAGGTACATAACATCTACAATGCACATCTTGTACTGGCTTATCTATAACGAGATAAAAAGAGAAAAATGGTTAAATTAAAAAATTTAGTCGTTGCACTACAGCTACTTATTTGTTTAAAGTCCTTATGAGAAAAAGTTCTTCATTCAAGTCTTTGCATAAAAAATGTTGTTTTTGTATGGCAGGTACCTAGAGCTTGCTCGCCGAATTGATGAGACCCTTGGGTTCATGGCTGCTGCAGGCCTCACAATGGACCATCCTATAATGAAAACAACCGAGTTTTGGACTTCACATGAATGTTTGTTATTGCCCTATGAACAATCACTCACTAGGTTGGATTCAACTTCTGGTCTCTACTATGACTGCTCCGCCCATATGCTCTGGGTTGGGGAACGGACTAGACAGCTCGATGGTGCTCATGTTGAATTTCTAAGAGGGATTGCTAATCCCCTTGGAATTAAGGTTAATTTGGACATGCAAGTTTCTTCTAAAAACAATTGCACTTTCATCTTATGAACGTGTACATGCATGCAGAACCATTCCATTCTTATGCTTTGTATTTTAATATGTATCTTTAGTCTTAACTCTTTTGATATATAGTGTAATGATTGATGAAATAAAATAGCACCATATTGCAGGTAAGTGATCAGATGGATCCAAAGGAGCTTATTAGACTAATAGAGATCTTGAATCCCCAGAACAAACCAGGGAGAATAACTGTGATAACGAGGATGGGAGCTGAAAATACGAGGGTGAAACTTCCACATCTGATCAGGGGAGTATGCAACGCGGGACTAATTGTAAGTTGGGTCTGTGATCCTATGCATGGAAACACCATAAAGGCTCCCTGTGGACTCAAAACTCGCCCCTTCGATTCCATCATGGTACAATATTCTTGTCACTAATTCTCTTTTGATTGATTATAAGAGTGTATGCTTTTCGAAACATACATTAAAATCGTGTTAGTTATCATAATAAAATCGTATAATTGTTCTTAAAATTCATCATGTCTTTTTGAGTTAAATCTAATTATCTGAATGGCTTTGAAAAGAAGATTGGGAAACAATTAACATCAATGTTTGTAATTGATGAAGTATCAAGTAGACATATTTTAGTGGCTTTAATGCATGGTTGTGGCTGCCTGCCGATCGAGTAGCTGTTGAAAGTTTGATATCTAAACTAGTCTGAATGGTTGGCTACCAAACCTGAAGGTTATATATATATATATATATATATATATATATATATACTATTTAGAACTAGGATTGGTAGGTCAGAAAACATCTGTTTGTAGCTAGCGGCTGGTAGTGAAGTGAAGTAAGAAATGTCATTGTAGAGTTGGACTGCATTTCTTAATCAATCAATAGAATCCATGTGTAGAGACTAGGACCGTGTGTAGGTATTTAGGGGACTTGGTAAATTATTTTAAAGAAATTTTAAATAATATTAATAATCAACTTTATATTAATTTTCTAGATCTCTAAGCTATTAAAATTATTTATTAATACTTTATAATCAATTTATTTTTATATGTGTATCCGTGTATGTTTGTTGCAATCCATAATTTTATACCTTTCAATTTTATTTTTAATGATTTATTTATCTCACCAATTAATTATTAAAATATTAAACCTTAACAAAAATATTTTATTCTACATTCTCAATGAGGCTAAGGCAAATGCTTTGATGACCTTACTATCTACACCATACCTTTCAATTATTTATTTATTTCACCAATTAATTATTAAAATATTAAAACTTAACAAAAATATTTTATTGTGATATACATTTATATTCACATTCTCAATGAGCCTAAGGCAAATGCTTTGATCACCTTACTATCTACACGATCATGATAGAGACAAATGCAACATAGTTTGTTAATATTTAAAATCTCTTTAATCTCCAAAAAAAATCTATCATTTGAAAAAATAGATTTAATATATATTTAATCAAGTCATGTTGAGATATAATATTTTTAATGTATATAAAAATTAATATTTCTTCTCTCAAAATTTACGTTCAAACACATTATTATCTATTTTTTTGGGGAATATAAGAAGCATACGAGAGTAAAGGAGATGAAAACCATCTCATTTTAAGGTAAGGTGTTGTGAATTCATGAGCCACAAAGGATAGCTGGCAACAGAAATCAAACTTAAGGTTTTTATTTTCCAATCACTAATGGAACCAACCTTGATTGGTTTTAAATTTTAATTCTTGCCATCTTTAGAGAACCCAACATCATATGTCTGCCAACCTTGATACTTGATTCTTGATGCCACTAATTTATATTTTCACTTTTCAATCACCACTTGAACCAACATTGACCGGTTTTGAACATTAATTCAAAACCAACTTTAGCGAAAGCAACATCATATGACTGTCAACCTTATAGTTGATATTTGATTATTGATCCTTCTAATTTATATTTCCACCTAATTGGACAGGAGGAAGTGAAATCATTCTTCGACGTGCATGAACAAGAAGGAAGCCACCCAGGTGGGGTTCATCTAGAGATGACAGGTCAGAATGTGACTGAGTGCATTGGTGGGTCAAAGACGGTCACCTTTGATGATCTCAGCTCACGCTACAACACTCACTGTGACCCCAGGCTTAATGCTTCACAGTCTCTTGAGCTTGCTTTCATCATTTCTGAACGCCTCAAAAAGAATAGGATCGGATCAAATCTGAACAATGTTTTTTCTCTATAGAATGGCTTTGCTCCTTTTCTTTAAGTTTTATATATATGGACGCAACCAACAATGTTGTTGAATAACGTTTTGTGGATAGGAGAGGCGATAGGTATAATAGGTAGCATGTTAATAAAAGAGAAATAGAGAAATAATTAAGGAAGATCAAATGACTGTTTTGTATTAATGAAGTATCCGTGAATGTTATTAAACTTGGACATGGACCATTTAGATATAAAGCTTGCATTGTGCACTTTATTTTATGCGTATATATTGACGAGTAAAACAGTCATGTTTTTAAAATTAATTGGGTGTACATGCTATATATCGACGACTCCGCCTAATTTACTTCTACATTAATCATTTTTCATGGTATTTTTATGGGTGTCAAGCTTATATTATTTTTGTGTATGCTTCCGGGACAAGTTCATCTCACGATGACAAGGAGATTAGATTGTTACTCTCAAATGTGAAAGAAGATATTTCTAAAAAGTAACTAATGAAATTACTCATGTTAATGCTTAAAGTTAAATAATCTAAATATATTAATAGAGTAAAATGAATTTTTATAATTTTTATACCAAAGCTTGTTTATTTATCTTGCTATCCTTTATGACATGATATATGACGTGTGTTACAATTATTTTAGATTTTCATTGCATGATGAGAAAATAAAAAATGATAATTACAATATTCATAGTACAATCATATGCATCATACATGCATGTATATTTATCTTTAATTGAGGAACATGAAAGGATCTTTGATAAAACGTCTGAACATATGTTAAGGAAAATTATTTTTTTAAAAATAAAATGCAAGCATGTAACATCTTAAAAACAAAAAACAAAATATTTAAGTAATTAATGAAAAAAGTAAATATTATTTTGTCATTCTTAATCAAATTTATGGCACCTGGTTGAATTTGTCGAGAACTCCATTCATGAACTTTGAAATTGATCTCACAGAAAATCAAACAATATGGTTGTGACGTTGAGGAGTTGGAGTGCCTTCACCACTCTTATGCAAGTTTTCCCTAATAATATGATGTACCGTTTTTTATTATTACTTTTCAGATGCCCTAAAAAAATATTATTTTCCAAATTACTTTTTTTTAACATTACTTAAATAATTTATTTATCAATTAAACCTTTATTAGTATTGTTTTAATATTACAAAACATATCCTGTTTAAAAACATTCTACTACAAAATATATATTATAATATTAAAAATGTATATTGACTTATTTAAATATCATACCAAATGTAAAGGGGAGGACATAGTCAACAAAAAGTTTTCTTCAAGGAAAAGCTTAGTGGTTGGCAGTGGCAGACACCATTGCTAAGGAGAGATCGATAACGTGGATTTAATTGGTTGAAATATGTTCAGGATTGAGTATGCAGAGGATGACAGGTTAAAGCCAAAATGTTATAAATGAGAGTATTCTTCAAGAATTATGGATGTCATGGAAGGATGTAGTGATCATAAACTAATTAAGGGAAAAGTAAAAAGTTTTCTTACAACAAGATACTGATTGAAGTCCATTTGTAGACCATTAGGAGGTATTGATGTAGTAGATGTGAGAAATGGCTTTTCATGGTGAAATTTGACTTAGCTATAAGGATAGAGAAAAAGTTATCAGTTGAGAGCCATGGATGATATGTATATTTGACCATTATCTCACAGTTTGTTTATGTATCTTGGATTTTGTTTTATGTAGATTGATTGAACCTTGGTTTGGATTCATTCTCCAAGTTTAACTATAGAATATTATGGTGAAAGTGTCGTTTTGGCATTGCCCTCAACTGTTGGGAAACTAGTAATGGCGGATATATATAAGGACGATGGATGGATTAAGGGAAAGGTTTGCTAGAGTATATGTGGAAATTAACCTTGATTATTCTGTACGTTTTGCTGAACATATGGTTTATAAAATCACTGGTTTGATATGAATATAAAGGTTGACATATGTTGTAAAGAGATGTGGCTTTTATTTCCATAATGTGAGAAATTATGCAAGAATGGAGGCGACACAACTAGTGACAGCGGTTGTTGGACCTAACCCTAAGACAAAAGGAGATGCATTCTAAAAAGAAACTGTTAGCCATGCAAACCCTAATGCAAAATTGGTGACCAGCGTAATTAATGGGAAGCTTGATTTGTACGGTGATTGGTTGGTTGTTACCGAAGCCAAACGAAAAATCAAATCAAGACAAAATAAGTTATGCTAGGGATGAAAATCTAGGAAGCCAAAATAAGAATTGAAATCAATTTCATGCGTTAATTATTTATGGCGAGGGATATGAAAGTAGGGTCACTAGAATCTTTTTTTATATCTTAGATCAAAGATCACAGGCATCTCATAATCTATTAAATTAAAAACTAATTTCATTCGTTCGTAGTATTAAATTCAAGAGAATTCTGTGCACTACAATCTGAGTTAAATAAGGCTATGCTTATTACAAAGCATAAAAAGACGTTAACGTTGAGAGGAGAAAAAAATGAATCATAAATGTTAAGAAAATAGGAGAAACATGATGATTGTTGACACAATTAATCTCATTATCGGTCAAAACAATAAATCCAAAAGGTGGGATTTTCTCGTGAAGGCAGTGGCGGAACTACGCTATGCCCAGTAAACCCCCTCATTTTTTTAAACCCACAAGTAATTATTTTTTGACAAAAATTATAAGTAAAATAATTTATGTTTGTATTTATTTATTTTATATTTAAATATTTGAACTGCTAATTTTAATTTTTATAATTTGACCCACAAACTCAAGATACTGGTACACCCGTGCATGAGGACTTAAGCAATATAAAAATGCAAATTGCATAAATAAACAACGTTGAATAATTGAATGCTTATGACATCGAAATTGCGATGAATGTCCAAATACTTGCCCCTAAAAAACTAAGGTAGTTGGAGGATCTAGCTAGAACTACCAGATTCTATGGTAAAGGTGAGATCACTTCAAATGTTGGAAAATGGGGTAGAAGTAGATGAAATTAATACTGTTGATAAATTATAATAATATTAATTAATATAAGTATTATAAGCATGATTAGTATATTAATAAATAAATAAATCATTTGGTATATATATATATATATATATATATATATTTGAATATAAATTTAAATATATTAAAAGAAGGTAAATTGAAAATATGATATAAATATTTTGCGTCTTAGTGGGTTAACACGACGAAGGCTAGCGTGGGGTCCCACATGGGGTAAACAATGGTGTCCGTTAGATTTGTTAGTTTTATAAATCAATGGCAAAGTTTTTTTTTTTTTTCTCTTTTACTTCTTCCTTTTTCCGGATTTACCCCCTTTTTTCTCCATTAGATCTGTTAGTCTCAGATCCTTGCCGCCGCCCAAAAATTAAACTTACACACTTGTACACCGCTCTTGCGGCCGCAAGTGTCACGGCGGCGACGAGGAGATTCTCCTCAAACGCGAAGGCGAGCATGACACTAAGTTTTGAGATCTGAAAATTTTCATACCGCGTTATGATAATCTCATCTGCAACATAGGACTCGTTTCGCGTCACAAATTCTTCCAATACAAACAAGATCTTGTTTATCTTTGACACAACTGATCCAGCAACAGAACCACACGGATAACACTTTTCTGTCGAATATCAGACCCTTTTCTCTTGTCTTCCAACTCTACTACCAAAATTGGACAAGAAACAAATTAGAATGTGGGTTTGGACCTAATTCAACACTAAAAACTAACTTATAAGATGAAGATTGTCTTCCATTTATATATTCTATCTTGGCACTATCTCTAGGGACTTGAGTTTTCTCCAATAGAACAGTCAGTGATGAATCGTTGGTGCGGAAGAAGGAGTATACGGTGCGACGACAAGGGTTTTCATCTATTGTGCGTCGGCAAGGGGTTTTGCAATTCTTTCAATGAAGGTTTGGTGTAGGCTGGTTGTGATGTGTGATTTTTATTCTCTATTTGTTTTCTATTGTGGTGTTTTGATTTTATTGTAACAGCCATGGCTGTGCCGGACAGAGATACAGAAAGAAACAAGGCCAAGGAAGAAGGAGATGGAGTGGGGAGTGCTGTCGTGGCACGAAGATACAGAGGGATGAATTTGGAAATTTAGAAAAAACAAAAGGGAAAAAAATTAAAAAATGTAAAAAAAATCTTAATGGTTGACTTAGAAACTAATAAATCTCAACGGACAACATTACTTTCTCGTTTCGGGAGATCTATTTAGGTCTCACACGCTAGCCTCGGTCATATTAACACAGGAAAGCAAGAAGCATTCCTTTTCGTTTTTCCCTTATCAGGGAAATAACAATAATCTCTTTTCGTTATTCCCTTATATCAGAAAAAAAAAAATATCTTTTCGTTATTCCCACTTCTACGGCGTATACAAAAGAGAATTTGAAATTTAATTATTTGTAAATTGACCGGTCATTATTTATATTAGTGCAAAAAAAAATACTTAGTGTCTGAACTCTGAAGTTAAAAGTTATTTAAAAGACGTAATTATTCTTGAAAGTTAAAATAAAATGATGTAGTAATTATAATAGTTAAAGGTAAAAAGTTCAAAAAAATAACACTAAAAATAAAATTATTTTCTTTATAATAATTATAAATAATCATTAAAAACTGTTAAAAATTAGGCTGTAGCGTGGGAATAACGAAAACCGCGCAGCAAACCGTAAGGAAGCGATTTTAAAATAACCAATTATTTTATTTGATTATTTTTCACGACATTACCTTTTCCTTATTTCTTATCATCACGCGTTTCTGTCTCTTTTTCTTCCCGTGTCTTTGTTTCTCGCACATTGGAATCGTATAATTTGGATTCAAAATACGCGGTTCAGCGCAGGAATGAACGAGCAATTTATGAAGAGAAGAAGAGATTAGAGAGGTGGATATTCATTTATTCGTGTTTGTGAATTTGAATTTGACATTGGATTGAATGGAGTCTCAGAGTCAGAGAGATCGCAGGACAGATGCTCTTGGAGACCTTCGAGTTCTTCCCGACGAAATCATCTGCTCTATTTTGGAACGTCTCACTCCCCGAGATGCTGCTCGCGTCTCTTGCGTTAGCAGGTAACCATAATATCCCCACAATACTGTTCCTTCATCGTATTGAATCTGGATGATGGAAATGGATTGTGCTGCATGTTTCATTCAATTTCACTTTTTGATGTTTTGCCTTTTGTGTGACTGTGATGATTCTTTATTGACCGACATTCTTTTAGTTACTATATATATATATATATATATATATATATATATATATATATATATATATATATAAACCATATAGCTCATGAGTACTTTGAGTATAATAATGTTTATTTAAGTGTGATATGTTGAATTTTGGCAGTGTGATGTACATACTGTGCAATGAAGACCCACTGTGGATGAGTCTATGCCTAAAAGGAGCATCTGGTTTACTTCAATACAAAGGCTCTTGGAAGAAAACTGCCCTGCATAAGTATGTCTCTCCCCATATGCAATTGTTGGTTCTGAAATCAAATTATTATCCTATTTGGTACTTGATTTTAGTTATTATTTAATTTGAACTTATTTGTAATTGGCCATTTTGAATGCAGTGAGAATCTGCCAGACAAATACAAAGAGTACAGTCGAGGACCTTTACATTTTGACGGTAAAAGTTCTAACATTACAAGTCTCTTATCTATATCTTCTATTTTCCGGGCAAAATTAGGCAATATGCTCTTAGAAAATCATAAGGAGGACTTTTCTATAAATCACTGATATTCGCCTTTCTGCAGGGTTCAACTCTTTATTTTTGTACAGGAGATTATACCGCTGCCATACCACATTGGATGCATTTTATGCAGATACTGGAAATGTGGAAAGAATAACAGAC
Organism: Glycine tomentella; assembly: GCA_007407185.1. NCBI lineage: Eukaryota > Viridiplantae > Streptophyta > Magnoliopsida > Fabales > Fabaceae > Glycine > Glycine tomentella. The sequence continues at coordinate 459,229 of PYAF01002533.1, forward strand.
ATCCCACTGAAGGACTTTTATAATGAGTATGATGCAAAGAAACCGGTACTGAGATAAAAGAATTTTATTAGTTACCAATTATTGATACTTTTCTTTTTATTGCAATGGAACTTTGATGAATTATGCATCCCAGGTTATGCTCACTGGATTGGCTGATACATGGCCTGCCAGGCATAAATGGACAACTGATCAGCTGTTGCTAAACTATGGAGATGTAGCATTTAAAATTTCTCAAAGGATTTCCCGGAAGATCTCCATGAAGTTAAAGGATTATGTCTCTTACATGAAAGTTCAGCATGATGAAGATCCCTTGTATATTTTTGATGAAAAGGTGCTTGTTTTGAGATATTTATGTTTCAACAATACTCTGCTCCACCTCCCTGCTCTTTTTGCGTTCCTATTTCTTGCTCTGCAGAATTTGAGAGTTTTGGAGTTATTTTAACTTTTTTTAGCACTTATACAGTTTGGTGAAGCTGCACCTAGCCTATTGAAGGATTATTGTGTGCCTCATCTTTTTCAAGAAGACTTCTTTGATATCTTAGATACAGAAAAACGACCATCCTATAGGTGGCTCATCATTGGACCAGAGAGATCTGGTGCCTCTTGGCATGTTGATCCAGCTCTTACCAGTGCATGGAATACTCTTCTTTGTGGCCGTAAAAGGTAAAGATATAAGCTTCTTGACATGTAAAATTTGCCTCCATTTTGGCTGTGTAGCTTGTAGCATAGACTGTTACTGTTTACATGGTGTTTGAGGAAGCTATATGTATATAGTCTGTATCCATTTTGAGTTTAATCCTTGAAAATAATTAGTTGGTTCCACCAGCTTATTACAATTCTTTCTTTTTGTTTTTTGGAGTTAGGGGGCTAGGAATGAGGAAAGGTTGGATTAAATGTCAGTGTTGAGGCTTGTTAGGGATTAAACTAGGCATATTTTTTTTCCTGAGGAAACTAGGTGCCATTAGGCTGCAAGGCCATTTGCTTCAGCTTATTATTGCTATCATTTTTTTTTTCTTTCATTTTTTGACTTCATTACCATGTTCCTATAGCTCCTAGATTGATAGTGATTGTGTGTATAACTTCTTTAACTTTTTTTTTTTTAGTATTTATATCATTATATATGTATCACAATCATTTAGTTTGTATTCTAATATATAAAATAACTGTCACTCGACTTCCCACTATAGTGTTTTCAAAGTTAGCCACTACATGTGGCTATCTGAGATTGATAATTATGTTTTGAATTTTAATGCAATCTAAACTATAATTCAATGCTTTCTGAATTAATGCTACCTGGCAGAATTTTCTCTCTAGAATTTATAAAATTAGTAGCACTAAGATAGTATGTGAGAAATAAGATTTCTCACTTCTAGACTTAGCTTGCTATTCCTGATATGTAAGCTAATATTTTTCTAGTACTAGGTTCTTGAAATTTACATAGACCAAGGTTGAACAAGAATCCTAAAAACAGGAAACCTATATCCACTAAAGACATTTCAGTTTTTCAATCTTCTGGGTCTTTGATGCAGTAATAGGTGTCATATATAAATCAAAGTTTTTATTTTTCTCTAATTATCTCTCTTTCTCTCTCCCCCTTCCTTTGTGTGTGCGTGTTTGTGTTGGGGAAAGGGGGTTGTTGGTAGATATTCTTCTTAACATGGGAGTCAATGGATTACTAATAGCATGTTTGACACAACTTCAATCCAGAAAAATAATTGGTTATTGTTCAAAATTCTTTCAGCAAGCTGGCAAAAATAAGCAATTAATTTTGTAAGTAAACTAAACCAAGCATGCATTAAGTATATGTCATGGTAAAGCATAAGGAAAATGTTGAGGGAGTATGGGCTTGAGGGGCCATTACTAGGTTCAATTTTTAACTCAAATTGGAGTTCTTGTTCTTTATTGATTCCATAACGAATAACATAAAGTTTATGTAAATAGGTACTTAGATTTTCTGTATTAGTGCTTGATTATGTTTCAGATAACTAATGCTTAAGTGGTAATGTTTCACTTGCATTTGATAGGTGGGCATTATATCCTCCAGGAAAAGTGCCTTTGGGTGTGACAGTGCATGTCAATGAAGAAGATGGTGATGTCAATGTCGAGACTCCATCATCACTTCAGGTACTACAATGTTGTGAATTGTAATGATTTATACATCTTTTTGGTGGTGTATAATTATGATTACTAACTTTATTGTGCCTATCTGTTGATGTGGTCATTATTATTAATCACATATCTGTTTTTTGCAGTGGTGGCTAGACTTTTATCCTCTTCTTGCTGATGAAGACAAGCCAATTGAGTGTACACAACTACCCGGAGAAACAATTTATGTTCCAAGTGGATGGTGGCACTGTGTGCTAAATTTGGAAACAACTATTGCTGTCACGCAAAATTTTGTGAATTCCAACAACTTTGAATATGTATGTTTGGATATGGCACCTGGTTATTGTCATAAAGGAGTTTGCCGTGTTGGGTTACTTGCTCTTGATGAAGTTAGTTATGAAAATGTCAGACAGAACATGTCATGTAATGAAACGGACTCAAGTTACTCTGATTTGTTAAGGAAAGAGAAAAGAGCCAAAACTCAGAAAGATGTAGATGATCTATATTACAAAAGAGCCATGGATGGTGTATCTAGAAACTACAATTTATGGAAAGATGGATTTTCCTATGATATAAACTTCTTGTCCATGTTTTTGGATAGAGATAGAGACCATTACAGTTCCCTGTGGAGCTCAGGCAACAGCATGGGTCAGCGAGAACTAAGAGAATGGTTATCCAAGCTCTGGATTCAAAAACCAAAAATGAGAGAGCTAATTTGGAAGGTTATTTTCTTCCTACAGTTATGCATTCTTTGAGCTCACAAAGTTACATTATCAGATTTTATATAACCTTTATCTGTTGAAATATGTCTAGGGAGCATGTATTGCATTAAATGCCGACAAGTGGTTAGAATGCCTATCAAAAATTTGTGCCTTTCGTAATTTTCCACTTCCCACTGACGATGAAAGGCTTCCAGTTGGTACGGGTAGTAATCCTGTGAGTTTTTATTTTTATAGTTAATAATTTTATGTTTTTAACTTGTATTATCCTGAAGATTGAAGTACATTAATCTTGTCCAAAGCATTGAAGTTAATACTCAATTAAAACCCACGAAAACAAAATCACATTTCAATGTGCCCCCTCCGCAATGAACTTTCCTATCACTGCTTGTGGACCACAAAATTGTTGATCAACTACTGAATTGATCTCATCTTCTACTTTGGGCCTTTGGGGTCTTTTTATTTATTCTGCCTTAAGGTACTTAGTTTGGATCACTCTTGGATTGGCATTTGGCACCTCATGAGGTGCTCCACAGTGCACCAAAGAAGGTATCTTACTGAAGGTACCTACAAGTGGCAAGGTCCAGCACCGAGTCTTAGCAATATGTGAAGAGTTAGTTTATCACTTCGATTGCACCAAGAAAACCAAAAATAACATCAAATGGCTTTTTAGTTGTTGATCTTTTTACCATCTTTTTAAGATCAAGTCATAGTTTTCCATCATGAATATTATTCTGTGGTTGTTGAACTGTTATAAATATACAATTACTTTAGCTGCTTATTAAGGCCTTATTCGGTATGGTTGTCAGTTGAGTTTAGGAAATTTGAAAAATTAAAACCACTTTTCAGTTTTATAATTTTTATTTTCAAAATGTTGTGATGTTTAGTTTTCAAATTTTCATAAAAGTCTTGGACCGAAAATAACACAAATCGTTCTATACTGCCTAGTTCAAGTTCATTTCATAATGTGGATGATAGTGGGGTTAGGAGGAGGGTGGTTAGGTGGTGGTGAACTTTTATTTATTGATGAAAATGATGTGGCAATGGTGACAACAATGATAGTGGTGGTGGTAGCAGTGTTAGAGATGTTCATCAACTTATCTAATCCAATACAAATTGCAATTACCGAACAAAAAAATTCATCAACAATTGAACAAACTGAAAATAAAAAAAAAATAAAAAACAATTCTTTATATTGGACTGGATCAGATTCAGATTCTATGTTGAAAACCAGTTCAATTCAAACCAAACCGTATTTTGTTGTGTTTTTAAGATTATTCAATAATCAACTACATGATCATGTATTCAAGAACTTGTACGAACTAGGAATCCACTATCTATTGTGTATTTGTTCTTTAAGAGATTGTAAAATTATTTTTAATTTCTAATTTGAATGCGTACTTAGAACTATGTTGCTGTGATGTTTGATATTGAATTAAATTGTGTATTTCATCATTTATTTTAATATTTGTTGACTCTTTTTTCAAAAACCAAAAACCAATCCATCTAGACTGAAATAAATTGGATTGAGTTTGATTTTAAAGTCAAGCCGATTGAATGATAAAAAACAAAAGTGAAGCGATTAGATCGGATATTTCCCCCTCAAAACTGATCTAATCCAATTTGCAAACACCTCTAATAGTGGTAACAAGAACAATGATAATGGTGGCAAGAACAACAATGTGGGCAGTGGCTGCTATTAATTGCAATGTTCATATGGAGACGGTGGTGGTGGTGGTGGTAGTGGCAATGAGTCAATGACTGTGATGTAGGCAGTGGCTGTGGCAGTGATGGTCATTGGCTGGTGTGGTGGCGGGTGGTGGTTATGACATTGATGATGATAATTGATTGGTAGCTGTGGGACAATGATGGCGGTGGTAGTGATGTATAGTGGGTCTTTTGGGAGAAATTGAAGGATTAAATATATTTTTATAACTAAAAAAAACTACTTTTTATTATAATGAAAATTGATACAAATGTGTTTTGAAATTGAGTTACAAACTAATTCAACCTCGTTTTAACCAAACACATTTTGTTTTGAAATTTACCCATGAAAACTAAATATGAAAGCTCACAATCATCCTGAATAGGCCATAAGGTTCTCCAGTTGAGTAATGGCATGAGAATGGCTTGTGGTATGATCGTTCATTATCTAATAGAATTGGAGTATAAAAATACCTTTCTAACTGAATATTTTCCATTGTCTAACTAGGTTTATTTAGTGGGAAACTATGTTGTTAAGATTTTTGTTGAAGGAGGACTGGAAGCTTCACTTTATGGTTTAGGGACAGAGGTACTTTATTGGCATTCTGTTTCCATTGCTTCTATTGTACATATCTGATTTTAATATGTATATTTTACAGCTAGAGTTTCATAGTCTGTTGCATGAAGCCAATTCCCCTCTCAGTAAACACATTCCTGAGGTTTTGGCCAGTGGAATTATTTATCTTGAAAATGGATCTTATGCCAATTTAAGTTGGGATGGAAAAGGAGTCCCTGATGTCATTGTGAAAAACAATCTGATCAGGGAGAAATGCAGTGTTGATGGTTTCTCATTTGGGGTATGGGGCAAGAAACAGTTAGAGTACAGAAATGCTGGGATGCCGGTGGATGGATCAGTTAGCTTAGCTGGTAACTCAAGCATATGGCCATATATGATAATAAAACGATGTGAAGGGAATATGTTTGCAGACTTGTAAGTCATATCGTTGGGGTTTAGCATTAACTCATAGCAATTCAAATGTTTTATTTCTAAAAGTAAGATAGTTCACTGAATCTTGTGGATTTTGTTTCCATTCTCTTGCAGAAGAGACAGACTAACATGGGAAGATACAACAAACTTGGCCTCCTTCTTGGGGGAGCAGCTACGCCACCTTCATCTTTTATCATATCCACGTCTAAATATTTCATCTTTCTCTGATATTGAACATGAATTAAGCTTGGGTGAGGCTAATGGTTTCATTGCAACTGTTCACTGTAAATCAAACGCTGCAGCAGAATGGAGGCTCTTCACCAGAACCTTAACAAAGATGAGGAAGGATGTGTCAAACCGTTTGACCAAGTGGTACAATTTGTTCTTTTAGGCCCTCTGATTTCCTGTTAAACAGTGTAGTTTGAATTTTTAGATATGTAAGAAACACACCGAGGGAAAACATCATTTTTTTATGCATATGACTGAAAATTTAAAGACCTTCTAAGCACTTTGAAGTTCAAAAGGAGTTCATAAAGAAAAAAAAAACTGCCAATTTCAGTAGCTGTGTTTATCAATTATTTATAAGCTCTCTTTTGACTTTCTTAGATTGTACTTTATGTGTTACTATGTTTTCTTTGTTTCTTCTGCTTATGTGCTCCTGTAATGTATTCGTCTATATGATTAATCTTTCTTTTAGTCATTTTTATTTGTAATGCTGCCTCTTATGCTTGTTACTAATATTTTGTAGGGGAGATCCAATTCCTAGCAAACTGATAGAGAAGATTGATGAATATATCCCACCTGATTTTGCTGAGCTGCTAAATATAACTGAGGTTTCTTCTAAAACTCAAAATCACATTTGGATGTCAACTTTTTTATTTTTTGTTTTCTTTATGGATATGCCAGAGTTGATTTGTTTATATAATCTATGCAACTTTTATTTGACTCCAGAATTTTGGAAACGGTGCTTGTAAACCTTGCTCCTGGATACACACTGACATTATGGATGATAACATTTACATGAAACCATCATTGGTTTGCTCTACCACCAGTGGGAACACTGAAGATACCACCATGGTGGACAATGGGTTGTTGAGTAATGGTGAAGTAAAATCATGGTGTCCTAGTAATATTCTTGATTTTAGTGATCTTTCAATAGGTCAGTACTTCTCCTTTCCTACTTCCAAGAATATCCAACTTATATTGGAATGTTGTGATCGTATGGCATCATAATTTTTCATGTGCTTTCAGTATCTACAAGATTTTTTTTTAATCTGTACAATTGAACTGGTATTGTGTTTTCTCTAATACATGAACAAAGACATGTTATTAACCCCCAGTACTGTTTATTTTTTCTGTATTATGACTTCATTTTTTCCTGCACTATTTTTATGGTTTTTAGGCTTATGCATGCTGTTCAGCAATAAGTAATCATCATAATTTTAGTTTTGTCCCTAAGAACTCTCGTTCTAAAGTGATTGTTGACCATGAGATGCATATTCCTGGTAATTAACCAGTAGTTTGTTAAGTAACATGGATACTTCTTAACCAATATTTAAACATTAACCAAACGAGTAGTGAATAGTTCTTAAACTGAAATATGTTTCTTTTTATGGTATTTTCATACTTCTGTTTCATTCTTCTTCAACCTTGCAGTTGATTGAGGTTGCTTGCCTTTTTGTTAGCTCTTTTGTCTCCTATACATTAGTTCTTATTTTACCTTCATCTGATTTGTCTGTCTAATGTATTGATAATTAATTGTACAATGATTTATGATTGACTCATCATTATCTGGATCAGCTCTTTAACTCCACGCGGATATATGTTCAAAAAGTAACATTGCCGTGAAAGTATTATGATGTTATTTCTATTTGTGGTTATTTCAGTTTTTTTTCCATTTATTTCGCAGGTGATCCTCTTGTTGACTTGATACCAATTTATTTAGATGTGTTTAGAGGTGATTCTTATCTCCTTAAGAAGTTTTTAGAAAGCTACAAACTTCCTTTTGCTAGTAACATATCAAGATATGATTCAACAGAGGGTGATCAAAAGTTCGGCCGACTTTCATATGTTGTCATGTAAGTAACTAACTGTCTCCATAATTCTCTTAATTAATCTCTTATCAACTAGTATTTCAATTTTCTTAGTTCTATTCCATTTTATCCTATTTTGTTTAATTAATCCCATATTTTTTCTGTTACATTTCATTCTATCTATCGCATAAGCATTATGGTAGACAAGACGACTTTTTGTGCCAGCACAAATAAATATGTTTTGCTTTGTGCCTGGCTTTAATAAATTTAGCAATTGTTGAAGTAACTCGTTGGGATCTATTCATTTTCTTTTGAAATTGTAGGTGCTATTGTATCTTGCATGATGACAATGTCTTGGGAGCTCTTTTTAGCATATGGGAAGAACTGAGATCAGCAAAGTCATGGGAAGAAGTTGAACTAACAGTGTGGGGGGAATTGAACAATTACAAAGGCTTTCCGTGACCATTGGCTGCATTTAAATATTTTTGGAGCCTGATTGCACGTCGGAGCCCCAGCAATAATAAATATTCAACTTGTTCTGTAGCTGTGAAGTAGGAGAGAGAGGAGTTTAGCACTTCAATTAGTTTCCGTGACCTCTGTTTGAATTTTGATATTCATAATAAAGTTACCCGCCGAGTATAGTTGATGTAGTTGTGAAGTAATTAAATTATTTTTTCCCCATTGCATTAATGAACACTGTAAAATCACATTTTTCACCCTATAATAGCTTCTTCTTGAGTAAAATTTCAAGGTTTTATACCAATTTCTGTATATTGAGATTATTTTTTATTTTTTTAAATGAACTCTCTAGGCTTCTACACCAATTTACGTCTGACTATTTCTAATTGTGAGAGGTGTGCATGCTATAAGAAAGTTGGATTCTGGACAAGAAACGTGAAAGAAAAGCAACACAATTTGGTTTGTGCATTTGATGTCACTCTTTACAATTGAATGGTGGTTCTAATGAATGATTCCAAAATTTACCGTCATAGTTAGTGATGTTGAACGAAACCAACTTGGGAACCAGACGTGAAATTGGACCAATTTTTTTTTTTTTTTTTTGCCAATTTATGACTGCTGCAAAGACGTGATGACGGTAAAAGAGACAGCCACGTCGATGCCACATGTGGCGAATGAGATGGGAAGGAATATAGCCGTCACGGAGGAACAAACCCGAGGTTAGCCCGTTCAGATTTGTTTTTTCTTTTGGGTCTAGAATTTTTTATTTTAAAATAAAATATAAATGAATGTCTCAAACTAATCCAAATCAATGATTATAATTTAAAAAATAATTACGACGAAATGAAAATTAGATTAGAGATATTTTATAAAAGAAGTTTAAAATAATCTTATGCACTTTTTTCTATATTAAATATTAATAAAAATATACGTTAACAACTTTTAACTTTTAGATGACAAGTATATCCTTTAAGCTTTATATATATATATATATATATATATATATATATATATATATATATATATATATACTTGTATTTTGGTGGGTAAATGTAAAATTGGTAGCAAAATGTTAAGATGACACAAAATATGTTAATCAAGCAATTGGAGTGTCAATACAATAATTTACACTTTAATATTGATGAAAATATATTGATTAAGAAGTTGAAATATCCATACTTCAATTTCTATCTATTATTATAAATAAAATACAAAAATTCCAAATTACCCAATTCATTATGACACTGCAATCCACTCAAGTGAAATCTTCCACACAATTAATTCCAAAATCATATATCATATCATATATATTGACTATTAAACAATTTGTTCGTAATCTTTCAATACGATTAATTTCTCTTTGTTACGATGACTTAATCAATTTAGTAGGTTAAAATACTTGTAAAATAATTCTAGAAAGCATGTGCTTGCAGTTTCTATCACTTTTATCCTTGAATTTAACTGAATTTTATTGAAATTGTTTTTTTTTTCCTCCTTCGTGTGTGATAAATGATGATGTCGGATTTGTAAGCAATAATATAGCCAATGAACAATAGTCTACCAAAGTGACGAAATAGACCTAACAATTGATAAAATATAGCAAACACTCCCCCCCCCCCCCCCCCCCCCCCCCCCCTCTCTTTCTTTCTTTCTTTGTTTTTCGAAACACTTTCCTCTTGTACTAATTACTTCGTCTGGATTACATAAAATTAATGATTTAGAAGACTGGAGGATGAATTAGAATTAAAGCAAAACACACTCAAGCTAGACGAAGGTTCATAATCATCCTTTCTGTTTCACACGTTTTCTCGATATTAATTAATTCAACTAAATCGAGAACAAACTTTAGGAGCCACCAAATTCTTGAGTTGTTAAATTGCTTGCTACGCTCATCTAAAGGACAAAGTAGTTATTTTTAAATGAGCATTCACACTTGACTTCACACTTTTTCAAAAACATTTTCTAATTTTTGTTCGAATCATGCTTAAAAAGTACTCCTTAAACTTACGTTTTGAAGAGGTCAACTTGATATTTATATTAAAAATATATGATTAGCGTTGTTGTTAATTCTTAATTAACGAGGACGGACGAAATAAAAAGAAGGAGAAGAAAAGTTAGAGTGAAAAAGCAAGCACTTTTAAGGGCCTAGTCGAGTCCAATCTTGAAACGGGCCCATTACCAAGCAACCCAGCCCATTCCATTTCCTTTTGAAAACCAACGAAAACGAATATTTATACTACCTGGTTATAAAAAGAATACAGATTCGCTAATGTGATGAGAGTGAGAGAGAGGGACGCACCAACCTTTTCCGCCTCACACAACACAGATAACGTCTGACAGCTGTCTCTTTTTTCTTATTTCAAATTTCAAGATATTAATTAATAAATAAATAAATCATCGATCCAACGGTCCATATTCAATCTCCAAAACGACCCCACCCACGCTTCTCAAAACGCAATTATCGGACGCAATAGCCTCAAAACCACCCTTTCCCTTTCGTCGTTCTCCGTCTTCCCTCATTTGCTCGCTTTCTCTCTCTTTCTCTAACCAGATCTCGCACTCGCGCTCTAATTCTCTAGGATTCGACGACAATGGCGGCCGCTCCCTCGCCTCGCGAAGAGAACGTGTACATGGCCAAGCTCGCCGAGCAGGCAGAGCGCTACGAAGAGATGGTAGAGTTCATGGAGAAGGTTTCCGCCGCCGCCGACAACGAGGAACTCACCGTGGAGGAGAGGAACCTCCTCTCCGTCGCCTACAAGAACGTGATCGGAGCTCGCCGCGCCTCATGGCGCATCATCTCCTCGATCGAGCAGAAGGAGGAGAGCCGCGGCAACGAAGACCACGTCTCCGTCATCCGCGACTACCGATCCAAGATCGAGTCCGAGCTCTCCAACATCTGCGATGGTATCCTCAAGCTCCTCGACTCTCGCCTCATTCCATCCGCTTCCTCCGGCGATTCCAAGGTTTTCTTCCTCAAGATGAAGGGAGATTACCACAGGTACCTCGCTGAGTTCAAGACCGGCGCCGAGCGTAAGGAGGCTGCCGAGAGCACTCTCTCTGCATACAAAGCCGCACAGGTTAGCCTTTTTTTTTCTCTTTTTTCTTTTCAAATTTTTATCTGATTTTGTGATTCAGATCTGTTCGGTTTATTCTCCAGATTTGTGATTGTGCTTTTTCTTTTCCCATTTTTTTTATTCTAACTATGGAATCTATGCGATTATTTACTCGATGCGGTTCTGTGGAGCGGTTATGCGGTATTCTTTTTCTTGTTTAAAATGTTTTGGCTAATATGAATTTTAAGTTTTAACTGCTATTATTTTTCAATTGCAAATGAAATAATAATATATCTGCGCGCTTTTATTCTGTGCAATTTGAATTGAACGATTTTCGTTGTGGTGCTTTTGTTTATTCTAGTTTTACTCTATTGTTTTAACGAATGGGCGTGTCCCTTTGTTTTTCAGGACATTGCGAATGCCGAACTGCCTCCTACTCATCCAATTAGGCTTGGCCTTGCTCTTAACTTCTCTGTATTTTACTACGAAATCCTTAATTCTCCTGATCGTGCCTGCAACCTTGCAAAACAGGTTAGATTCAGAGATAGTGAATATCATGGCCTTTGTTTTGCTCTGTTTACTTGTGTTTTACTATATTTTGAGCAAAGTTTTGGATGTTTACCGTGAAAAGAGGAAGGAATTGGGCCATATACAGTGAAATTTGCAGCTATTGTTGTCCATTGATTCGAATAACTTTATGGCTACTCCATGTTGCATTTCGTTAATGTCGAAGCAGCAATGATGTTACTCGTTGGATTCTAGCGGCTAAATATAGATTTGGAATCTGGAGTTCGCTTTGTACAGTTGTTGCTACTTCCAGTAGCTTAAATGAGTTGTCAAATATTTATTGGGTTTCACAGTATGTGTTGGGAAGTCTAATAGTTATTGCTAGCAAACAACAATCAATCAATATTTGACTTCTTAATCTATATACTGGTATAGATGGGGATCTGACCCGAGGAATACCCGTCGAATAAATTCTTTTTAGTTTTTAATGTGAAAATGTTCTGGTACAAGTTGCAAAGAGCATAACTTTACTGTGAGTTCTGTTTCTAATGGCATATATCGTACTCACGAAGAATCTTTTTCCTTATGATATTCGCTAGGCTTTTGATGAAGCTATTGCTGAATTGGATACACTGGGAGAGGAGTCATACAAGGATAGCACTTTGATCATGCAACTCCTACGTGATAACCTCACACTTTGGACCTCTGACATGCAGGTATTGATTTTAGTTTGCCATAGCTCATCTATCACTTTTTTTTCCTCCCTTTTTCTTGTTATCAACTTAGAGTGATGATATGGGTTTATTGTGGTTTCAGGACGATGGAGCAGATGAAATTAAAGAAGCAGCACCCAAACCGGATGACCAGTAAAAATATTTTACTGCTAATTAGAATTGAACTTCTCCTCCATATCTTTTTGAAGGGAGAAGGTGTTTGTTGCTAATATCTCTTTGGTACTGGGATTTTAGGCATTCATGTCTGTTATGAATTGTTGATGTACTGGGCCGTTTTAGTTTGTCCTTCCATTTTCTCAAGTGTTTTCCAAATTGCCTATTTTATTAAAGACACTGAAGTTTTTATTATATGGAATTGGAATTTTAAGATTCTCTTCTATCTAGTAAACTTTGGCACCGGCTTATATTGTGAGGATTAGATATATTTGTATACTTTTTGAAGCCTCGAAATTTGAATTTAGTTTGATTGGAATTGAAATTGGGTTGTGCTCGTTGAACTATTTTGAGGATTGTGCACTTCATTCTGATAGTAGGTCTGCTGTTCGAGATCACTACCCTGTGTAATGTGTGTGGATGAAGAATTTCCAAATGACAAGGAATTTTAAATGTAGAGTAATTTAATTGAAAGCAATTAAATTCCAAACAATTATAAAATAACTTGTTTGAATTATTAAATTTCAAAACAAATGTTCTTGTGATTTTGTTATCTCCACACATTTCAACCGTAAATCCCAGCATTGCAGCACAAATCCTGTGACGGAAATTGAATCTTGAAAACTTAAAAGGTATCAAGTTGTCTTATGCTACGGAAGCAAGATTTATTCACAGCCACTTCTAACCATCAACGGAGGTGTTGAGATAGTCAAGAACCACCTTGCAAAAATCGGTGTCATTGATGTTGGTCATGATGCAGCAAACATTCTTCACGGTGTCGATGGCTATGCGTTGAATGGAACACTTGGGGAGTTTCCTCCGTTGCCATTATCTCCATTGCACCAGTCAGCCACTAGGTCACTGGAAAAATTCGGAGATAAGGTTGCAAAAGATGAGGTTGGATGAACTCGTGGATTGAGGAATTTTTCAAATCCCACGTGTTTTGGTGGAAATTTAAATTCTGTATCTTAACAAAGGATGAAAAAATTGGAGAATTCTTCAATTTCTCATGTTAAACATCCAACCAGAGCATCTTATTAAGCAACAACTAAAATATCCTAAAAAATAGTAAAATACATTATCCTCTGTAAATGCTTCATCCAAATACAGGTAAATGTCGCCTATGGCTTCTCTGATTTGCACCTCTTTTCCATGCGTAACGCCTGGAGTGTTATTTACGAGCGTTGCATTTTTTATTTCCTAATTATGGTCTTGAAAGTATGATTTGTACTTTTTTTATTGAGTCTCATTGGAGAGACTCTCTGCAGTGATGTTCACTGGAGATCCCGACCGTTAAATATTTGTTGATAAAATATATTTTATAAAATCAATGGCTAGATTATTTCACTTGAAAATATTTATCTTTTTTAATTGGCTTGAAATGGATTGTTAGTTGGTGCCTCAAAATTAAAGTAATAGATGCTGCCCTCCTTTCACGTGAACAGCTTTCGGTAGTACTGGTAAAGAAGTAAAAGTGTTAATAGTGATTCGCTAAAACAATTGCATGCAATAATGGAAGGGCAACCAAAATGGATAGAGCAGTCTTATTGGCCGAAAACTAAAGATGAGAAGATGCTAACTGATTCCTGCTTGGATACAAACCAGAAGTACTTTCTGAGAGTTTTTCTATTAAAAAAATAGCACTTTTTTTAATAGAAAAACTTCCAAAAACACTTCTAACCTTGTATCCAAACAGACTATTTGAAATAAGTTCTATGAATCGTGATCTTCACCCCTAAACAACCCATCAATCATTTAATCACGATGATTGATTCATTAGGGACAACAAGTTAACCTGTTCACCGGTACTGTCAACCCAAAATGCCCCTTCACCTTATATTGAACTGTTGAAGTAGATCTTAGTTTGGTAAATCCAATTACAAGCCTGTTATTTTTCTATTCGTCTAATTAACATATCTCATATTTCCTTAACATTTAGCTCAGTTGATTAATCATAATATGTGAGTAAAACTGAGTTTTTTGATATTGTGTTTAATTTTTATAGATAAAAAAATTTATTTCATATTTCTTTTCTTATTATTAACATATTATTGGTCTGAGTATGATTGAGTTCAAATACCTTGAATAAAATTTCATGTTCAAGTCTAGAAAATAAAAATAAAAAAGGATTAAAATATAAATCTCATTAAGATAATTAGTTAAATTTTTCAATAAAAATTAATCATGTTATAAGAAACTCAAATATTTAAGTTAAAGACGTTAATAGGTTAGAGATAGAGTAAATGGATGTAGAGGTTAACTTGTGATGTGTATGTCATCATTGACTTATATAATTTGACAAAAAAATACCATTATAGATATTATTAATTTATACTGCACCTAGAGTCCTAACTATTTTTTATAAAGTATATTTTTTAATACTAAAATAAGCTAGACAGCATCCTGTTAATGTGACAAAAACTTACTGTGTCATCACAATACCTTATTTTTGCACAGATTAAAAATATTCAATTATAAATTATTTTCTATAGTTCATCTTTAGATAAACCTCTCTTAAATGTGTTATTGATTTGTGTCATAATAGATCCCAATTGAATCTGACATTAATTCATATAACTTTTTAGTTGAATCAACAGCCACATACTATGATTGCTGATGTCTAGGCATGGAGAAGTTCTACAGTGAAAAAAAAAAAAAAAAAAGTATCTCCCACCACCAAGAAAATTGTTAGGATATTTTCTCAATTGCAGAAGTGTTTACGAGGTGTCTCCCATCAATACTCGATAAACAAGTACCAAACTATAACCCGAGACAAAGACTGTCTAGAAATTAAATAATAGTTCGAAATCCTACTGTAGGAAATAAAAGGGAAATGTTACTATTTACATATGCACGTAAAATCCTTGTGCAATTCTAAACTAAGCTGATTCTTATTGAAGTATTGACCAATTTTTCTTATTTGCAATTGAGTGGCAGCGTATCCGTTAGGCTTACGTCCAAATCAAAGGAAAAGCATATAGTTTCGCATGACGCTCTTCCAACCACATTAATGCCAAAATAATCAAATAAAATCAACGAGTGTGACAGTCAAAAGAAAGAAAGAAAAAATTGTACAATATCAATAGTGCATCAATATTCAATTCTTACCAATCATTCATTTTTCATATAATCAATTTATGATGTGACATTCATTTTATAACTGCTTTCCCAAATAATAAAAAGAAAATTATAATAATAACTTATAAAAAAATGATATCTTTTATAAAAGAATAAGATTCAAATCAATTTCAAATTAATCTTTGAATATGTGATTGGGTTAAACACTTGGATATAGTATAGATAAAAAATAATAATAATCAATCCCCAATCTCTAAGTAACATGTAAGTGACCATAAAGTAAAATAAAAAAGTAACACGTAAGTGGAAGTTTAGGGAATTATCTTTTAATAAGGAACATGTTTCAAGATTAGATCGTTTCCGTATTCTGAAAATTAAATCAACGTAAAAAGAAAATGCCCATGGCCATGACAATAAACACATGAAAGATCAGTTGGGTACCTAAGTTGGCACTTAACCAGTTAACCCGTTACTTAAGCCTAACAGAATCAACTAACAAATATGTACAGAGGGATTAACACCAAAGACAAAATCCAAATTGATTATTTACTCAAAATATTAATTAATATTTAATATTATTAGTATATTTAAATATAATAATAAATAATAATTTATTATAATAAAAATATTATATTAAGTGTTAACTTAACATGTTAATGTATAAATATTATATATTTTTATTTGATATTATTTTATTAAATATTCAATAAATAATATTATTATTAACATAAAATATATGAGTTCATTATATTTCTTAATATTTAATAATACTAATATATATATATATATTAATTTATATTTAACATTATTAGTTTACAATTATTAGTATATATTAATAAATTAACATTAATAAATATAAACAATGCATATTAAAATATTTCTAAAAATATAAATATATCAGAAAAATAATATTTAATGTTATATCTTTAATGAAATATTATTATATATCCAGTATATAATATTATATTTATTTTATGTTTATTATTAAACATTAATTTTATTATATATTACATTAATTATTAAATAATATATTGAATGTTATATCTTGGATATGATACAGTCAATATCTGATTTGGCTTCCACATTGTTCGCACTTTTCTTTTACTTGTTTGATTCTTTTCTCTCACTCGAAGTTCGAAAGGTACCTTCTCACAAAGGGGTTGCAATGGTAGGGGAACAATTTGTTTAAAAAAAAAAATAAAAAGTGAAATGGTAAAAAATTAGGACCAATGGATCAAATATACCACGGGACAAAATCTACATATTTACATATTTATATGTAATTTTTAAGAAATGAAGGGGGCATTTATATCCCTCATTATAACGTGTATCCACCGCTACCTACCCAATGCAAAAAGATCAAGAAAGTTGATGACCTAATGTTAGGGAACCAACAACTAAAGTCCCTGTGGTTAGCGACCGTAACTATAATAATACTAAGGTAGTAAAATTCTTTGTCCGATAAGTTTTGACCCAGATGAAAGGCACAATGATTTAAGAACATTGTCTTGAGGAGAGACTCGATGAAATAGAGATATGTATGTGAAGAATAAGGGATAGGAATAAGGATTTATGTTTTTCGTTAGTTATAATAATGTTTTTTTATCATTATTTTATATTTAACCTTTTAAATAAAAAATGAGAAAAATATTAACCTATTACCAAAATTTTGCTCCAATTTTGGAGAATACATTTTGGTGGATTTTGAATTGAAAAAACTGTAACGAAGCAGAAGTGTGGCATAGATTTATAACGGGTATAATGGGGCAGCTTCAATCATAGAGAGCAATGTCAAGAAGCACAACACAACTAACTTCATTTTTGTATTATTTTAAGAAAAATCAATCGATTTGAAGACTATCCATGCATGATGCCGTTTATTGCTCATGTTACCAAGCAGGAGAAACGATAAATAAGTTTTTGCTTACAACTAGCAATTGTATTGCCACACAAGGCTGAAATAGCACAGTCGACCACCTTTAAATTGCCAAAAAACAAGACCGGTTCATTTGTCTAAGTGAATGTTTGTTTTTCTGTTTATTTTGCTGCAACGCACATTCCGTGGCAGATCCAACGGATGAACAAAAAGGCATGGGAAAGATCCATTGGCCAACCTTCGTTTGGTGCTAACCCAAGGCATTCCCAAACATGCTCTAAACGAATTTCACGTAAAAGAAAAAGATAATATCACACTTTTTTGTTGTAAGATACCAAGATTTACAACAATCCATTCCCTACACAACGATTCGTCCATCTCCAGCACAGAGGCCCACCATGTGTTTGGATATGTAGAAGTATCAGTCCCAATATAGAAAAGGCAGTGTAAACAAATGTGACGTATCCTTTGACAAATTACAAAAATAATAACATTCAGGTACTTGCCGGACTAGAAAAATAAAAAGAAAATTGACTTGTTGAATCCAAACCGATTGCATAGCATTTTTTCTCTGCTTGTCAATCTCTGTGTAACAAAAAATCGGTAATTATCCCGACCACATATGCCGATATGCGAGAAAACACATTCTAACAACAGCAGAATTAAGACTTTTGCGTCAGACAAGTATTTGGCTGTTAAAAGCCATAGTTCAACTAAAAACACAAATGAAAGGAACACTTTCAAAACTAAGGGAATCAATATTTATCATCAACCGCTTTAGAAAACTAAACTACCAAATATTTAGTGATGAACTTGCTACAATCATATATTCTCACTGAATATCAGAAAGCTATGCTCTCTAGCTTCCTTCTGTCACGGCCTGGGAGAAAAACTAAATACTTGGAGCAGGTTATATAAGTCAGGTGAAACAATAAACAGAGCAATTTATTCCCTTCATTTAAGCTACGAGCCCTTCTTCCTTAGATACTAGCTATAATTAGTTTCCCAATACTTAATTTATCCCCCCCACCCCCCCAGTTGTATGCAAAAGATTTGAGAACAGCAGCAAGGAAAGATATGAAACAAGATCCCTTTACAAAAGGAATTCATGGTACCAAGTTAATTCCTGCTCCTTCAACTTAACACAGTATTTTAACAAAATAATGTTTTACATATGGTGCTATCCAAATTCAAACAAGTCACAACAAAAATGACATTCTTGCTGATAATCAAAATCCGTATTATAATCACCATAGTTAAGAATATTTCACCACAAAATTTTAACCAAAAAAACTACATTTAAAGAACCATAACCAATGTCAATCCAGAATGTGAAAGATAACAGAATCACAGCCAATCTCATAGCATATGATGTCTGAAAATGCAAACCAAGAACACAAATTGAATAGCATTAACCAAAAATAAGAATAAACAGAGAAATACATTTTAAGAATAAAAGAAGATGCCTATGCAGTGTGTGTCATTTGATATTTTCCACGTCAATTTCAACCCAAAGACGCAGAAGCTTTATATACTAGCTTTGATGGGATGTGTCCGTCTCCAATGGACGTGCATCCAAACACGTGTAGTAGTAAGTGAGTTAAACAAAATTCAATTTAATTTCCATGGTGATAGCTAATAGCTAAGCTCCAAAGGACTGCTTTAATGCTTTCGCGTAAAATCCGTGCATTGAATTGGCTAGCGGCCAAACCAAACACGTGTGTAATATAGTCATTCAAATGCCTAAACTGCGGGGTATGACATTAAGTTGCAGATGCGTGTCCATCTCCAGTGGATTTGCATTCAAACACACGTGTAGAGTGTAGTAGTAAGTGTTTGGGTAGGGGTGTGTGTTAAACAAAAAAACAATTTAATTTTCATAGTGATAACTAATAGCTAAGCTCCAAAGGACCACTTTAATGCTTTCGCATAAAACCCGTGCATTGAATTGGCTAACAGCCAAACCAAACACGCTTGTAATACAATCATTCAAAAAGCATTCAAATGCCTAAGCTGCACGGTATGACATTATGTTGCAGATGCGTGTCCATCTCCAGTGGAGGTGCATTCAAACACACGTGTAGAGTGTAGTAGCAAGTGTTTGGGTAGGAGTGTGCGTTAAAAAAAAAAATCAATTTAATGATGATAGCTAAGCTCCAAAGGACTGCTTTAGTGATTTTGCGTGAAATCTGCGCATTGAATTGGCTAACGGCCAAACGAAACACGCGTAATATAGTGATTCAAAAAGCATTCAAATGCCTAAGCTGCGCTGTATGACATTAAGTTGCAGCTGTGATCATTACAGTGCAGCGGCATTAATATAAAGTTGCAGGCTAAAAGAAACAAAATCTGGCATAATATTTGCAGGCAAAATTACTAGCCTTGTAGAAGAATTTCAACCTTTTATGACTGAATGGGATGTTGCCACTACCAAAAACATGAATCCAAAAGGCAAGCAGTGTTATAGTACAAAATATGTACACCGAAACATATCACACGCAATTATAATTCAACCAGTCAATTATTTCCCCTTCAAGGCTTGGAAGGCATCAAACAGGGGATAGCCAGCCACAATCCCTCATAAGGGAGGGGACCATGATCTAACCAATTGAAGTGTCAATAGGAATTGGCAATTATCATCAGCTAGTGCGACAAACAGCAAAGAAATAAATGACAATACCAACATGGTTAGAACATTTACACATAATTAAAAGAAGAGAAGAACAACAGTGAAGACAATAAAGATTTTGATTATATTGAAAACAGCACAATGATAATGATGATAATAATCCCATCCCACTATAATTGTATAACATCTAATTTTGTTTTTGCATATCCCCAAACAGCATGGCATGAACCAATGCAAAATTGTACCCTTTTTGATGTCTTTGATATCCCATTTACAGAATTAAACTAAGCAGCAGCGGACCACTTCGAGTCCAACCACTGCAAATTGAATTCCCCCTAGCACCAGCACCATGTACAGGTAACACAAATAAAAAAATAAAAAAAAAAAAAAAAAAAAAAAAAAAAAAAAAAAAAACA
>PYAF01002533.1:479783-504588 GCA_007407185.1 Glycine tomentella
ATGAACCAATGCAAAATTGTACCCTTTTTGATGTCTTTGATATCCCATTTACAGAATTAAACTAAGCAGCAGCGGACCACTTCGAGTCCAACCACTGCAAATTGAATTCCCCCTAGCACCAGCACCATGTACAGGTAACACAAATAAAAAAATAAAAAAAAAAAAAAAAAAAAAAAAAAAAAAAAAAAAAAAAAAAAAAAAAAAACATAAAAAAGCTGAGCTAAATTGACATGTCTGTGGCCAAACTCACCTCGCCCCTCTCAAATTCCCTTCCAGCGAGGGCTAGGAACCGGCACGGTGGGCGAAAGCGGAAGCTGCGGAAACCCTAACTGACCAGAAGTTGGGGAAAACAGAAGCCCCGGCGACAGCAGAGGGTAGGACGCCAGCTGCGAATTCAAACACCCAAACGGCACAGGCGAAGACGGCATCTGAAACGACGACGGCGCTTGAGACGGAACCATCCCTTGCTGCTGCTGCTGCTGTTGTGGCTGTTGTTCTTGCTGAGGCTGAGGCTGAGGTTGAGGTTGAACCTGTGGTGGTGGAGGCAAGGGCGAAAAGCCTGAAAAGTGCTTGGCGTTTGCATCGACGAGAGTCTGCAGATCGCGCATGTAGGCGGAGATAGGTGACTCAGCAGGGGCGTGGACGGTGGGGAACGGCGGCAGAGGAGATAACGGCGCGGGGGGTCTCGAAAAAACGGAGAAGTTGTTGTTGAAGGCAACGGCGTTAGGGAGTTGTTGAGGGCGGGGGAGGGTGGTGGGGTTAAGGAGCGGGGGTGGGCGGTTAGTAATTTGCGGCAGCGGAGGAGGGCGAATCCTCTGCAAGCGAGAGCTTGGTGGCTTGGGTTGCTGAATGGGAGGCGGCGTTGAGATGCGGTCGTGCGCAGGTGAGCCAGTCAGTTTCTGAACCACATCACGGAAGTCGTTCTTGTTGATGTTGTAGACCGGCGGCTGATGCTGCAGGTTCTGCTGCACCAGATTGTTTGGGTTTTGGGGTTGGGGTTGGGCTTGGGCTTGGGCCTGAGCCTGAGGATGATCAAAGGCGGGTTTCTTAATGATGGGTTTGGAGATCTTTTGAGAAAGCTTGTTGAGGTGGCGAAGATATTGATCCCTGCTATTGTTGTTGGGGTTGGCAGCCGAGGATGTGCTTATAGTAGCATTAGTAGAGTCTGCAGAGGGATCACAGCTTTTATCCATATTAGACAACAATTACAAAACACACTCACTCACTCACTCTGTTTTTGTGTTTCTGAGGTGAGGTGAGGTGGTGGCCTTGCTCTTATCGCAGAGAAGAATATTACTTTTCCCTCAACATCTCAATCTATTTTCACTGCCAGGGTCATCAAGGAAAAGAAAATTCCATAAATTTTAAATTAAAATTCATTTCTTTCTGTTGTGCCCCCCTCTTTTCTCTTTCGCTGCTTTTTATATGATTTTTCGGGGGCTTAAAAGAAGGGTACCCATTTAATTAGCGCATATGTTTTTTTTCCTCTCCTACATACGTATAGTATTAAATTAAATAAACAAATTATGATCTTATCTGCTAATCTATGAATTGCCACTCGTCACGTCATATTAGCTCACACTGTCACACACCCAAATTGGATGTGAGGGTGAGACTAAAATATTAAATTAGTTTTTGAAACAAAATTTTCAAATTGTAGCCCTTTTAATTTTTAGAGACGAGATTGTTCTCTTGATAACGGCTAGAACAAGAGTTATTTAATAATCGGTAGTTAATGATTTTTATTCTTTAGTGGTAGTATATGATTTCGGTGGAATGAATTTTTAGACAATCTAATCTCATTGGATATTTATTAAAAATTGTTCATTAATTTAAACCGGTAAATGATGCATTTAAGGAAAATACTTAAAATATTTTTATTATGGCACAAGTTCCAAGATTAAAAGAAATTAATTGCAATTAATTCCAGTACATATTATAATTGTTTTTAACTGTTTGAAATTAAATACTACAGTAACAATTTTTTTTTTTTAACTAACAAACAGAAAACTTTTAAGGGGGCAATTCACGTGGTGAGTTTCAAATTCAGTCATACTCAGCGTGGCTGGTCAAACAAACCTGTTACGGTTGCCTTGGCTGTTACCAAATTGGCCATGACACAGAATCTTAAATCATGTATGTCCAAGTTGAATGATGCCCAAGCCAAAACTAGAAAAACTTAAAAAACCACAAAATGTCCCGTTTGGGTTAAGGATTTCAATCACTAGCTAATTTACCGTCAATTCTGTGGTCTTAATTTTTTTACCGTTAGAGAAATTCTAAAAACACATTGGCACGTTCATTTGAGTTTGAGTTGGTGCTCAGCATGCGAAAGTAAAATTCATTTACTACTGTACGAAAATCATACAGATCATCAATATATTAATTTTAAATTAGATAGATGAGATTTCTTTTTTCTTTCTTAATTCATTTTTACCAAATTTATCCCCATCTCTTATCTCATTCTTTATTATTGTTGTCCCCTACGCTGCTCTTTGTTCAACCACCACATTCTCGTTACTCCCAAACACTAATTCCTTGTTCCCTCACCAACACAAAACAAAGATGATAACAAAAAAATCACAAATTTAAATTTGGCCACAAAAATCAAAGACATCCAAAAATTTGTACATCTAAATCTTCTCTATCATCGATGGACTCCGTTTTAATTCTATATCTGAGATTTGCTTCTCTTTTTTAGATCCGAAATTGAGAAAATGTGCGTCATTAATGGAGCAAGCTTGTGAATTTTTTTTTATGTCGGTTTCAACAAGCCCACATACAATTTTTTGATCTAGTTTTCAACATACTCACTTGCGTTTTTTTTATCTGGGTTTCAACATACTCATATCCATTTGTTTATGGGTAAATGTTTGTGGTCGGAGAGAAGGGAAGAACACAATTTGGGGAAAGGAGGAAAATGAAAAAAAGAAGTAAAATAGTAGGCATTGGAAATCGCTTGATTGCAACACACTACGCTGGAAAATCGCAAAAGGGGAGAGTGTTCGCGGATGACTTGGTCGGAGTGGGAGATGAACAGTGGAAGAAATCATTCTTGGTGACGCCAGAAATCGTGGGTTTAGGTTTAGGATGAGGGACAAATGGGTAAAGGAGCTAAAAAAAAAAATGACTCTTGCATAGTGCGAAACAGGTTTTAGTTTCGCACGCTAGACATCGTCTTCATTTGAATACATACTCACTTGTTTGTTTGAAATTTCTTAAAAAAATAACACAAATTTGTTGATTGTACACCTTATTTAATATTTTTCTCTTCTTATTTTATAATTTTTAATAAATTTTAACCAACAAAAAAAATGTATTTCTAACACTTTTCTTATCT
Source organism: Glycine tomentella (assembly GCA_007407185.1). NCBI lineage: Eukaryota > Viridiplantae > Streptophyta > Magnoliopsida > Fabales > Fabaceae > Glycine > Glycine tomentella. Next base: position 483,124 of record PYAF01002533.1, read on the forward strand.
TAAAATACACAACAAATGAAAAATAATGATTAAAACATTAATTTAGTTTCTCAAATAATATCATTGATCAGTTTAATCACTATTATCATAAAAATATTAATTATTGTATAAATTTAATAATGATAAATAATTTGGAATTTTTCATTAGGAAAAAAGTATATTTAATTCTTAATAATCAACTTGTTGACCAAATTGATTTATAATTTTAAGAATTGAATGTCCTAAGTTGGTAATTATGTAGCTAAATTAATCAATAATACTAATTTCAAAGAATAAATTGATAATATTTTTTGTTTATTTTTTTATCATTTAGAAAATTAAATAAACTCATTATGAAAATTATAATATTAAATTAATATTTTAATTTTGTATCTAAATTTAATCAATAATGATTTCTGTTTATTTTTTATCATTCAAAAAATAAAATAAGTTCATTGTGACAAATATAGATATTAAATTAATATTTTATCTTAAAAAAAGTTTATTATTTTTCTTTTTACATGCATGAATAATAAATTTATTACTCAAGACACTTTCCTTATTTAGAATATTAGATGGTTCAATAATAAAGAAATCGTCTGTTAAATGTGTTCACATCCTTTCAAGTTTAATTTAAAAAGTCATAAATCATTCAACCACATACACAAATCGACATAGCAAAATTTAGAATTTTTTTTTCATACATGTCAAAATGATGGAAAAGAAAGAATATCTTTTACGTATCCACCAAGTGAATAGACAATCCAATATAATATTATTGAACCTTTAACCTTGAGTCCAATCACAATTATAAATAATAAATTAATATTTTATCTTACAAAAATACTATTATTAATTTTCTTTTTAAATGAAGTTGATCTAAAAACATATTTCAATTTTGGTACAGTTTATTAAAATTAGAAAAAAAAAGTTGATAAATATTATTTGAAAGAAATAGAAAGAATGAATAAAAAATAAAATCCAATACTCAATACAAGAAAAGACACTTGATTTAATGAAAATGAGAATAATTTCTAAAAGTATTATTATTAAAAAATAAACTTAAATTCACAAAAGAAACTAAAAAAATATTATTTGAAGGATTAATTCTAAATTTTGTATGATATTTTCAAATTAATCTCTTATTAACGGGTTGAAGAACTTAATTATTAAATATTGTATATTTTAAAAAAAGTAAATATATTTATTTAATGCTTTGTTAAAAATATTATGAGAAATAATAAAATAATACTATTAGAAGAAGTAATATTTATTTAGGAGGCCATGTCCTTGTCCAGCACAGGATTGTTTTTATTGATTTGATGCCTACCAGATGATCATTTGTGGTTGTGGGGGTATTAGGCACTTTAAGCAAGTAATTAATGGGTTCACTATTTCCAAAAGCTTCTTCAGTTTTCCTATTCTGGTCAAAAGTCCGTTACTATGGAACTATTTTCCGAACTTCCAAAGGCCTTTTGACTATATCCTCACCATAATTACTACCTCTAATTCTAGTACATAGGATAGAAGAACTGGCCAAGTGTTAAAAAATAACAAAATTTAATTAAAGAAAAGCTGCAAAAAGCTGATACTATGCGTTATACGTTATCATTCTTTCAGTGCAACTTTCAGTGGAATATGGGTATACACATTTTCCGGTTAGTTTTTTCTTCTCCTCAATGAATTTCTTTTTCAAAAAAAAAATTGTTATTATTTTAATGAAGAAAAGAGTTATACACTCACAATAAATAATTATTTAATCATAACTATTATTATGTACGATAAATTTATTAATTTTTAAAATAATTTAAACGATAATTTATAATAGAATGATAAACTTATTTTATACACATTAAACTTTATTTTATGAACTTTATTTATATTTTAAAAAAAAGATACATAGCTAAACTCATTTTTGAAAATATGAGACATTGATAAATTGATTGATGAAAGATGAAAAAATTAAGTTCAATCTCTAAATATGTAACGAGTTAGTTCGACAAATAATTAAATGACAATTTGATCCTTAAACATTGCAATTTAATATCAAATTGTCTAAAAAAATATTATTATCAAATTACTCCTTAAATATTATATCTTAATAATAAAATGATCTCACAAATTTAATGACATTACTACTTTGTTGTACTTTTTACATATTCAAGTATGTATGACAAATAAACACACATCCGCATGTATCGCCTGACTTTGACAAAAAATACCCACTTTGACTAGGTATGAGTACTTCTATAGATATTACCCGAACTATTTAAACATAAATGAGTTGAATATCAAATTATACTTGTAATCATACTTATACCTATCTCTATTACATTTTATAATTTTTTTCACAATATATATATATAAGATTTCATAGATATAATTTTTTAAAATATAATTAAATTTTTAATTTTTTAAATTTAATTTATTTGTTATTATATTTATATATTATTTGAATTAAAATATAATTAAAAACTTAATATATAATTTATTTAAAATATATAAGTGAATTAAAGTTATAAAAAAAAGTAAAGTGGATTTCCTGTGGGTATATCTGAACCAATTAAAATCCAACATGTACGAAAATGGACATTAAAATTCAAAATTCGTATCGTACTGATATCCGCCTTTTGGAAGGATAGGGATGGGAGGGTCAAACCCATCCTTGAAGCCTTCTTCTATATTCATAAACTAAATTTATACTTTAAATCATTTATGAATTAATTTGTCATCGTATCATATTTTAAAAGCAAATTTAAGTAATTGAATATATTCAATTTACTAAATACAAACATGCTTTGCAAAAGAAAAAAAACAAAGTAAATGCAAACATATTTAAAAGGAAAAAAGATAACTAATTTATACTGCTGCTTTGTTTTAAGACAAATTCACTTTTGATGGACTTTTTGCGTCGGCCCCCAATGGTGTTTGTTTGGCACTAACATTACAGGTCTATGGTCTTCAATCTTTATGCTTTCCGTGGCTGTGACCCACACCTTGGATTGATAATTGATTTCATTTCACTAGGCAAATGATTAATAAACGGCGATCGGAAATATCACTTGGTAACTTTTCCAGCCTTATGTCATGGTAGTGTTTCTTTCTTTATATTAACTCGATCAACTTCTTGAGTCTTTTGACTAATAAGAACAGAGAAAGCAACTTATGTATTGTTTGTTTTTCTGCTTGTTAATTAAAGGGCCGAGCCTTGGAATCTCAGATATGCCACTGATTAGGAGGCTTTCCTCTCTCTCTTCCTTTTTATATTCATTGATATATCGACAATTTGTATGAACATATATATTGACAATGACGTTAGGTTTAGTCGTCGCTTTCTATTAAGTTTGTGATTATAAGAGCTTGATTTCTTGTTCTTCACAGGCCATTTTGGGGCTCTTATTGGATAGGCGAATAACTAACAATATACTGTATATATAATAGAATATACGATACCAAATATTCCACATAAGCTCATTTGCAAGCAACAATGGAGTCCTTAATAGGAGAAAGTATTTTGTTGTTTCTTTTTCGGGCATGTTCCAATTATCATTGAGCTCTATTTAACAGGAATATCGTGACGCTGAAATGATGAAAATGGGTTTGTGTTATGAATGATAATGTGATAATTGTGATTGACATTGTTTCTCGATTCTCGCTTGTTTGACTCAAACAAAGAGTACACTGTACACATACAAGTAGTTCTATGTGCCAAAATAGATGACAGAATGTAGGTATGTGTCATTAGGGACACTATGATGACTGATGAGCACCAAATTGCCAAATGTTTCAACCTATGTTAATTACTGGTGTCATTAGGGACACTAGATAAGAAATTCAAAATAGAAATTTCTATTAAGTTGTTTCATTAATGCATTTTTATTGTGATTATTTTAAGGATAGAAAAAATAAAAAAAAATACAAAAAAAAAACTAGAAACTAATATTTTAAAAATTATTACTTGAAATGACGTTTTAAAAAATGATAAAAACCATTAAAAATATTTTATTAATCAAACAATCAAATAATTTTTAATTAATAAAATAAATTAGACGCTAGTTGAAATAATTTATCAAACATCACTAAAATAATTATAATACTCAAGTCTAAAACTCGGCTAAAATTCTAGGGGGTTCAGGACATATAATAACTAAACTAGTATCTATATATAACGAGGAAATATATAATTAAGGTTGTTTAAACCGGGAATATTTATATCTACAAAATCTGTCCTTGTTAGGAGCAGTTATATATTGCATGTATCCTTTATTTCTGCTATTGAGTTCAGGTAATGATTGTGTTACTTCCATAAAAAAAAATGAAGCATTGCAGTTTAGTTGCAGAGTTACCAAAGACAATATATATAGAGTTTAGGATGAGGAAATAAACCATAATAATCTTAAAAGAAAACTAGGGAGAGGATCAGAGGAATGAAAAATAAAGTTACCAAGAGTGCTGATAGCACAATTCTTAAAAACCGAAAAGTAAAATCCAATAACACGGCTCAAAGCAGGTTTTCTATTTGCAAACATAGCACGTGTTGAAGGTTAATTAATCTTCATAATGCAATAATTATGTCTTGACAGGATTCTTAGATACGAAATGCAAATGGTTTTTTTGCCGTTCTCAATAGTGAGCATAAAAAATGATCAAAAAATAGTCAAAATAAAAGATGCTATTGGTCTTTTGACGAATAAACTATCAATTAGATCTCTAAAATATCATTCTCTCTTAAATAGACTCTAAATAAATTAATTATATAATTAATATAATTCTTCAAGTATTAAAAATTATACTCCAACTGATATTTTCTAAATGATAACATTCCGTCAACTGACCTGAGTAGTTTCATACAACAAAACCTATGTTAAAATTTGATTATTAAGATTTTTCTTAAAAGGTGACGTCAACAAACCAAACAATCAATTCACTCATTCAGTGATAGGTAAAGTTAAACTCAGCTAGCTAGCACCGCTTCCATTAAAGTAGCAATTCAGTCGCTAAACTTTGTTCTCTAAATAGGTGAGTTAGTATCTTGACGTGTTACTTTTTCAATTGTGAGGTATGAGCATGATGGATGATCCGATTTCAGGTTTTGCCAATTTTTTGAGTTGTGATATCATCATCTTATCTATTATTATCTACCATTGTCCTATCATTTAGAGCATAATTGTCGCATCCTCGCACATTTTGACTTTGCCATTAAACTAATTCATCACTGTAGATGGGCATGGTGGGCCTACTCCAACATTACAGGGAAAAAAGGAGAACCAATAAACAAATTAAGTGGAGTCTATTGTACATTGATTTGTCACCAATTGACTCAAAGATAAGCTTTGACTATAGCTTCATAGTAATGATAGAAACTACAAAGCAATTAATTATAGGAAGCCCAGTCCAAATAATAGACAAAAACGAACTAGCCTGGTAGTTGGGCTTGGGCCTGTGGATCTGTTTGCACTTATCTTATGAGCAATGCCTGGAATAACATTTCACATGCCAATAAACTTGTTTTTGGTAAATTACTACTGAAGTAGATAACACTGTGAATCTTATTGTAATTGTTTATTAACAATTTGGGTTATACGCATATTTTATGATTTTTTTGCATAAATTTATCAATTTCCTATGTTATTCCCACGTTCAGTGAAATCAAAATTATGATTTTTTTTATAATGGTCTCACTTATGTTCTAACACTTGATAAATACTATCAGAGTTCCCTTTTTTTTTGGTAATCATTATTCTAGTTCCTGTCACTGGATCGACTCTAGTAGGTCAAATTGACATACTCTACTCATTTTTTTTTGGCTGAAAATAGTTTTTATTTTACCGCGTTTAATGAAATCATTTTTTCAATTACATGCTTATATTGCATTACCTCTAAACCTAAATATAAACAACAAAAATATTTTGGACTCAAATATAAAAAAAAATTAAATACCTTAATCATATAATTAATGATGCCATCCCAAAATTATTCTTCAATTAATTGTGATTTTTTAGTTCTAATAACTCATTTTTATTCTTCATATCAAATTCAACGTCAGATGGAAAGTATTTTAGAAGAAAAATATATATTTTAAAATATGATTACAAGAATTAAACGAGATTAATCAATTTTTTTAATAACATAAAATTAGTCAATTTTACTTACATTCAAGTCTAGAGGTAGTATTTCAAATATTTAATATCGGTGTACTACTTAAACTTAGATGCTGGACTAATAGACAAGAACGCTAGACCGAGATTGCTTTTGATTTTCATCACTAAGTTACGTTAGGCTGTTTTTGAGTATGAGTTGCTATAATTCCATGCAAAAGTGAAGATGGTGAAATAAAATTGGTGCAATTAAGAGGGATGAAAGGGGAAATGTGCCTAATAAATTATGTGGCAAGATGAAAACAACAATATTAGTATTACGACATGATTTTTTTATCTAAATGTATTACGACATAATTAAATGATGTTGTCATGCACGTAAAATATTAGTATATAAAATATATGTTTTTTCTTAAAGTATATGCTTTTTTTAAAGTAAGGGACAAGATTACAAATAATTGGTCTTGTATGATTAATAAAGCTTATATTAATATATCCTACTAAGGATATTTAACTAAATTGGTTAATTAAGTAATTTGTGTAAGCGTTGTAAACTCTTTAGTATTATATTCAATTTCTACTGATAAAAAAGATGTATTATATGAGTTTACCGCCACTTTAGACAACTTGGCACACACAAATTCCACCTATAATTTCACACGACCTATAAAGGGTTGGTTACTCAATAATTACCAACTAGATAATTATTTGGTCTATTTAGTGATCAAAATTATCTTTACACTTAAAAGTTAAAACACCTCAGACTACATTGATTTGAGTGTTAAAATTTCTTCTACAAATACTCTTATACACTTCAATCATGAGAAGATTAGAAAAACAATGAAGTAAAACTATATCAAATTTAAATATCTATTTCTTTTATACAACGATGACATAGTATTTAGTCTTAGAGGTGTTTGCGGATTGGTCCATATCGATTTTGGTCAAATTTAGGATCCAACCCAATCAAATTTGGTTAGTTTAGTTTTCAAAATTTTTTTTAAACCCAACTCAATATAACCCGTTCATGAACGGTTCGGGCCAACGGATTACCCATTTATTTATTTTTTCTTAAAACTACTATTTTATATCATGATTCTTTCAAATATCCAATACAATTAACACAATATTATCAAATATATGAAAATAGTAAAAATGATTCATTTAATACCATCAACATAATGTTCTAAAATAGATTTAAAATATAAATTAAAACAAAATATTCCTGAACAAGATTTACTATAATAGTCTGAATCACAATTATTTCTTACAAATTAATTTCATGTAATAAGTTTTGCTATAACCAAAAATTCGAGTCAACACTCAACAATGAAGGTTATTTCTTTTCTTCCTATCCCTGTTTCCATCAAAATTCCAATGAATACAAACCAGAAAAATCACGAGAAGTCAAAGAGTTTTGAAAAAGAAATAGAAAGCGCAAAGGAAAATCTGATGCTTGATCGATCTGATGAGATGAGATGAGAGAGAACAAAGAAGGAGCTGGCGCAGAATAGCAGAGAAGGAGATGAGATGAGAGAGAACATAAGTTGAAGCGCAGAGAAGGAGATAAGATAAGACAGATCACATAAGCGCAAAATAAAAAGAAACTTAAACCCGTGACATTTATAGTACCACACCTTCACATCAAAGATGAGATGAGATGAGATGATTATGGGCTGAACCTTCATTCGACCCAGACATTTACAGTACCACACCTTTTTTATTGTCAAAATAATTTTTTAGTTTTTAAATTTTAATATATATATATATATATAAATAAATAAATAGATAATAAAATTTATATTTTTATTACGGGTTCAAGGATCGAGTCAACGGATCTATAAATCTAAATTCATGACCCAACCTATACATGAACGATTCTGATCGGTTCAATTTGGTTTTGACCCAAATACATAATAACTCAATTCAAACTGTTCAGATCGATTCGAATCGATTCGGATTCACTGATGACTCATACCCATAAATACCCCAATTTAGTCTCATACAAGCTATCTTAGTCTCTATTATTGAACGGATCTAATGGTTTATTTAAATAATTATTTTTTACATAATTAATAATTTATAGAATAAATAATGCATGACTCTTTAGTGCTTTTAAATATAAAGGTTTTGATACTAACACGTCACTTTTTTATTTTATTTTTACTTTTACAGAAATAATTGATGTGTGGGTACCACGCATACCAATGTTACATATACAGAAATAATTTTTGGTTATTTTTTTTATACCGAATTCAAGATTATTGAGAATCTTTTTTTCTCTCCTCGATGGACTGAAGTTTTTAAAAAAAAAATTGCATACCAAAAAATATATTTATATCTGCAACATAACATAAATAATCGATAACCACCTACTTGATAAAAAATATCCAACTACCAATAATCCTTCCTTATAATTGATGTGCCCCACAAGGCCACAACCAAACAAATTGTTCTGAAAAATACATCATTCTAACATGCTAGAATGGTAGTATTTAGTATCCACACCGCTGGCCTGTGCTTTTATGGCTGCATGAATGGTAGTTTGCATATTTGAAAATAGGTTTTTATATGTATTTAAATTTTTTATATATGAGAATTTTTTATTTTTACTTTCAACCTTTAAAATTTTATTTTCTTATGATCTATAAATTTATTTTCTTATTTGATTGATGACAATGTCTAGGTGGTGAAGGTAACTAAGTGGTCTATGTGGTCTAGTTATTTTTCACCATTAGATTTATCAATAAAATATGAAACGGTTGAAATTAGTTTTAATTAATTTTAGTAATTAAAATTAATTTTCAACGGTTGAAATTAATTACCAAATTAGGTAATATTTTTTGTATATCTATTTACTAAAATTATTCTATAAATTTTTAAATGATTTTAGTTTTAAAAATATTAAAAAAATCACAATATTGCAGTCGTAACACTAATTTAAAAAATTGAAAAAAATTATATTGTAAATTAAAAAAATTATTTTAAAAAATTATACCAAATTAACTTTGTTGTTTTTATACGCATTTATATTATTAGGCGTACGCTATAATAAATCATATAAATTTTTTTGCTAGCATTAATGGTTATACTTTACCCCAAATAATATAATGAATTTGTTTAAATTTAGACAAATGTTATATGCATATACAATTTGAAATAAATTCTTTCTTATCAACTATTTCGATGTTCTTCTTTCAACTGAGCACTCACATGTCTAGTTGGTATTTAGTAATATATAAGTTTTTGGCTTAGTGGTTGGTTCAATTTTTTATTTAAGATTTGAGTCAAAATTTAATTTAATCTGTTCAAATTCATTATTGTATATAATTTTTTATTTTTATATCTTAATTCTATATTGTCATGCTAATATCTATTTAATATAAAATATTGTTTATGAAAGAATCTGATATATTACAAAAATAGTTAGACCATTGAAGTACAATATGTCAAAACGCATGCATAAATTGATAGTGCATATAAAATGCGAACAATCATAACTTTTGATAGAAATATCCGATGGAGACGTATTTTATGTCAAAACGCTCGAAATTAAGAAAATTAATTAAAAGAATATAAAATATCATTGAATTAACTAACTAAATAATTAAAAAAGTAGATAAAAAGAAATTTTTTGGATTGTTGAATCCTAAATCCTAATTTTGAGGCACTTAGAGATATTTTTTGAAAAAGATAGTTGACTAAATCGAAGGGTTTGGCAACAAGCAAACGACTTTCTATCATAGTTGCAAGGGTTCCTCTTCGAAAATTTTCTTAGGCATTCCTCTCTCAATTTTGAACGTTTTGACATAAATTACGCATCAATCGGACATTCCTATTAAAAATTATGATCTTTCGAAGTTTATATACATTATGCCTCAACATGACACGTGTCACAACCAGGTGAAACATACATGCGTAAATTGGACTTAGTTGATTGTTCCAAATTTTAAAATATTTTTAAAACAGTCTCAAATTTTAAATTATTTATTAAAAAAGTATTATTTTTAATAATTTGCCTCAAAACCACACATTAAAATAAAACGTTGGTGTCGTGTTCATCTACTTCGTAGTTGGTACTGATCACTACTTAACACGCACGCGCATTAGCACACAAGAAAGGACGAAAAAAACGTAAAGATATTGGAGTGTTGATCATCTTTTATTCTTTAGCCACACACACAAACATGAGTTCCTCAGTGGCCATGGCGAGCAGAAGCGATACCCGAGGCAAACCAATAAGATGCAGAGGTTCTTCTTCTGTGCAATATTATTTATAATATTGTTCTACACATGTACATATCTGTATATATGTTAGATAATACATGCATATATATATATATATATATATATATTCGAGTAAATCTAATTAATTATTGTGAGTTGGAACAGCTGCAATATGCAGAAAAGCAGGTGAAGCTCTTACTATAGAGGAAATTGAGTTAGACCCACCAAAGGCCTGGGAGGTCCGGATCAAGATTTTATGCACAACTTTGTGTCACTCTGATATAACCACTTGGAAAATGGATTCGGTAAGCATCACAAATTCATAAATTTTAATGGTATGCTCTTTTCTTTCCTTAAGGGGGTTACATGCAGTTTTAAGTTTTAACTTTCAGGATTTGACTAGGCATTTAATTATAGAACTCTTTCATTTATATGGTGATCGATCTTTATTTATCAATTTGTTTATTATTTTGGTCAGGGGCCGATAGCTAAATTTCCAAGAATATTCGGTCACGAAGCAGTGGGGTAATTATTATGATGAGTTGAAACTTGTATGTTAGTAAAAAAAATTGTGTTATATGAGAATTGAGTCTTATTGCAATGCATGGAACAGAGTGGTAGAGAGCGTGGGGGAGGAGGTGGAAGAGGTTAAGGAGGGGGAGTTGGTGGTGCCAGTGTTCTTAGCAAACTGTGGGGAATGCAGTGATTGCAGAAGCCCAAAAAGCAACGTGTGCACCAAATTCAAGAACTGGTTGATGGAATACATGCCCAGAGACGGAACCAGCAGGTTTAGGGACATGATGAATGGAGAAGCGTTGTACCATTTTTTGGGTGTTAGCAGCTTCTCTCAGTACACCGTCGTGGATGTTACCCATGTGGTCAAAGTTAGCCATGACCTTCCTCTTGACAAGGCTTGCTTGCTTAGCTGCGGAGTTTCAACGGGTAATTTATATTATATATTGGTTCAAATATGTTTTTGGTAAACTTTTAAGTAAGTATTTTTTTATCTTTAATTTAAAGTATCTTTTTTTAATTTTATTTTTTACATGTTTGTGATTTTTTAATTTTAAACTTTATAAGGTATTTTATTTATTTTTAATCTATATAAATTTATATTTTTTTTATAATTTTGATTCTTGTAAGTGCAAACTTACAAGACTATAAATAAAAAATAATTACATAAACTAAAAATAAATAAAATAACTTATAAAAACCAAAATTAGAAAACATATTACATATATTAAAATTAAAAAAACAAACATATAAGGAAAAAAACTAACTTATTAAAATCACCAACATATATATATATATATATATATATATATATATATATCCTATGCCTAACTAGAAATTCACTCATTAAAAATTTTCCTTAATTTCAAGATCAACGTCATACTAAACCTCATGTACCATGGCTAGTGCTTCAACTTTAATAATGATTATCTGCTTCACATCTAAGATGCAAAGTATCCTTAGTGTTATGCTCAGTATGCCGTGAAGGCTATTTTTGTTGTTTTTTTTCGGTGAAAAAGGTTGTTTTTGTTGTTGGAAAGTAATGAAATTATGAAACATGCATCAAGCAAATTAAAATGCAAATAGTCAACAACAACAAAAAATTAAACTGCAAATTCATTTTCTCCAACTTATATTAAATTATATTAATTATAACCCATTTGATATTATGGGTATACAAGAGTTGAATTGAATTGGGTTTAGAAAAATCCATCACCCAATCCAATTAATTTATTTTTGGATTGAATCAAATTTTAGTAATTTTGCTGCTAAATCTAACACAACTCAATCATAATTGGATTGATTTGGATCAATTAGGTCATAAAATTTTAAAATTAAAACTTTTAGCACAAATTTTTAAAATAATTTTATTTAAAATGTATAATATAATTATATACAATATGTAAATTTTTTACATAAAGAAATTTCAAAATTTTCATTATTTTTATTTTTGTATTTTATTGTAAATTAAATTATAATTTTAGTCTTTTTAGTTTTTCAAATACATGATTTTGGTCCCTTTAATTTTTAATCCTAACATTTGGTCCTTTAGTTTTATAAATTGACAATTTTGATCCCTCGATAAATTATTAACTAATATTTATGATTAATAAAGTTATTAAATTAATTATAAATTCAATAATAATTATCAATCATTCAAAACTTTAATAAAAGAATATGAACCCTAAGGTGGTTTCGTGTGTGACGATAAAGGTGGAAGGGTGTTTACAAAGAAGAAGAGAAACACGATGTTGTGAAGAATTAGAATTAATAATATTTATTAAAAATTTTAATAGTTAATAGTTTTTAATTAATTTATAATTAACTTAATAACTCTAATAATTGAAATTATTTATTAATAATCTAGTAAGGAGACCAAAAAATTTAATTTATAAAATTAGGGGACTAAATGTTACAATTAAAATTGCAAGAGACCAAAATCATGAATTTGAAGAATTAAGGGAACCAAAATTATAATTTAATCTTTATAATATTCTTATTAATAATATTAATATTTTATTATTAGATGACTAAGATCAGATTGAGTCATAAGTTAACAATTCACAACTCGTTGTCCAATCCAAATATAATCGAGTTAATATGGAATCAAGTTGTGTTTAATCCAAACACTTTTAAAATTTAATCCAATAATTAAGTTGGATTTGAGGTTAACTCAAACCCATAAAAACACCCTAATTTGATATTTCTAAACTTTTAATACGAACTTGCAAGAAAAAAAAATCTTTAACAAATAAAAGGATAACGCATTGATTAATTAGGTATAAGGGGTTTTCTTGGAACATAATTAGGTAATAAGGGTTTGACTTAGTGAATAGGAAATTAATTGAAATATAATTACATTTACAGGTATGTAAAACAGTTAGATGAAAATAACAACACTTTTTTTATAGTTCATAATATGGGCAAAACTCAAATTTTATTCGTATGCCAGTACTAGTGGTACTATTTTTCAATTAAAATAAAGTTTAATCTTATACTTTTTTTATACGTTAATCTTATAATTTATATCATTATTGTTAACTAACTTTAAACTTTTTCATTAATTAATTAAAAAGCTTGTTTGACATTACAGGGGTGGGGGCTGCATGGAAGGTGGCTAACGTTGAAGAAGGGTCCACAGTGGCTATTTTTGGGCTGGGTACCGTAGGCCTAGCTGTAAGTTTTGATTAACAACAACGATCTTGCACTCTCAACATAATTGTTTAATCTAACATTTTCTTTTTGAACGGCAAAATAATTGATTATATAAGATGGCGCACAAGAAAGATGACACAAGACATGGCATCTGTTGTGCAAAATATTACAGAACAGTTTGTTTTTAGAAATTAAAATATGTAGCTTACTAATACCAACTATATGTTTAATCTAACATTAACAGTTATGTCTGGGAAGTGATTTCTTTCTAATCCACGCAAATCTTACATGTGATATTTCGGGGTTAATTTAAGAAAACAAACGTTATCTATCCTAGAACATGCATAATTGGGGATTGAATCAAATTATTTTATTAAATGAGAAACTAAAATGAATATTTTTTTTTATAAAAATTAAAACTAAAATGATAAGATTAAAATCATATTTAAACTTATCGCCCCAGAGGATTTATTTTCTGGCAGACCAAACAGTGAAAAGAATCATAAGAGCGAAAATTCTTTACGTTGTTGTCATTTAACCTACTTGGGTTGCAACAGGTAGCTGTGGCAGCAAAGCAACGAGGAGCGTCAAAGATCATAGGCATCGATCTAAATGACGAAAAATTTGAAATAGGTATTTTGGCTATCTCATTTTTCAATGATCCTTTTGAAATAGTATACATAATTGGTCTTTTGGATATTTTGAGTCTTGAGAAGAATCACTCCCTTGCTTATATCTTACGCAGGAAAAAGATTTGGAGTCACAGATTTTGTGAATCCTTCCAATTGCAAAGAGAAGTCAGTGAGCGAGGTCTTTTATTATATATAACTCGTATTAGTTCCTGCATTTTAATTACCATTTACATCATACTACAAATAAGCAGCGTTTGATTAATATTTGTCTAATTAGTTAGTTCTGATTCCTCTCTCACTCTCTCAGGTGATTAAGGACATGACAAATGGAGGTGCTGATTATTGCTTCGAGTGCATAGGCTTGGCTTCTTTAATGGCGGACGCTTTTAATAGCAGCCGAGATGTTTGCTCTCTCCCTCCTTTAAATTAAGTTTAGCATGCCCATGCACATGTTTGGATGCAATTTCGTAAACTAATCTTAATTAAGCTCAATTAACATTTTAAAATTCATCACTTCTAAAGTCACTTAATTTAGAGCGCTCACACCTTAAAAGAGTTCATGTGCAACCGAAATTTTAATAATTATCCAAGTATAATAACATCAAATGGCTAATATCCACATTAATTATTTATGTTATCCAAATAAAACAAAACAAAATCAATAACATTTGATATAAGTTATTAATCACTTATGTCCCTTAAACAATTAGTCTAGGATTCGAGTCTTGATTGATCTTTTGGTATAGAATAAATCATGTTAGAAGGGAAAAATATATCTTAAGTATGTTCACGATTCTTGATGAAGATTAATTATTACTTTCAGTTGAATTATTTCGTACCAATATGATGATTAGGAAAAAAAAAACATGTTCTCTGGTTTGCATTTTTTTAATTTGTTTACTTCGTTTGTGTTTAGTATACACTCATTTTATTAACTCTCCACGGTTGGTTTGTTTGGGATCAGGGTTGGGGGAAAACGGTTGTATTAGGGGTGGAAATGCACGGCTCACCAGTGACTCTGAGTCCTTATGGACTAATAAGAGGCAAAAGTGTAATCGGATCACTATTTGGAGGCATCAAACCCAGATCCGACATTCCTTTCTTTGTCAAGTCCTACTTTGACAAAGTAAGTGCTTTATATATTTGTAAATTAGTAAATATGCATGCATTGCCACTAACTTCAAACTCAAAATTAAAGATTTAGTGAATTGAGAACGTTCGATAGAGGTGCCTGTTGTAAAATGTTAGCATGCAAAAGTCAAAACAAAGGATATTCGATATTGATATTACTTTGTATCAAGTATCAACCATTAGCTACAGTATTATATATTGTCATGCATTTGTGTTACAGAAGCTGGATTTGGACGGCTTTATAACGCATGAGGTAGGCTTTGAGGACATCAACAAAGCTTTTGACTATCTCCTGGAAGGAAAGAGCCTCCGCTGCATTATAAGGATGGATCATTGATTAACCATATAGATTCCCAACATTTCCATGTAATAATCCTCAAAACTATCTCTTCCTTTATCTCCATATGTTAAATAAACAGTCTCGTATATAAATTGGTTTGTAATTTTAAGCCAAAGTTCCTTTATTCCATATGATACTAAGGAGTATCGTTCCACGGATGGAAATGATCACAATGGATGAGTGTTCCACTTGGCTTGACTAGAGTCAAAACCCCAAACAAAAATCATTTTAGAGGACATTCTCATTGTATGAAAGAAGGTTGTTTGCAGTTTTTTTTTTTTTTAGCGACAATTTAGTTGTTTACAAAGATAGACCTCAAACAACGATATTTAATTATTGCTTTCTTGTTTCGCGGTAAAGGTTATACTTATTTCAGCAACAAAACTTGTTGCTGGTAAAAATGTTTTTTTTTTTTTTTTTTTGTAAGCATGTTTGTTTTTACTAGTAAAAATACTACTTAATGTAAAAAATGTTCACTAATGGGAAAATATTATTTTCTATGTTAGTCCATTTGATGTCGCCGAGAAAAGGTGTTTTTCTATGTCAACACTTCTAATGTTGTTGGAAAAAGGTACTTATGTGCCAACGCGTCTAATTTCTTGGAAAAGTGTTTTTCTAGGCCAAAAACGATAAAAGTCGTAGAGAAATGCTAAATTTTTATAGAGTTGGGGTAAATACAATATTCATCTAAGGATAAAATAAATAAATTTAAACTTTAGGTCCATATACCAATAAAAAAATTACTTTTAGTTTTTATAAAGCAAAAATGTTTCATGTTGACAAAAAGTACATGTATGTTAACAATAAAGTCTATTATATAGCTATCTCATTTAGGCTAGTTTGACAAAACTACTTTTTAGAACTTGAAAAATTAGTTGATATTGATAGTTAAAAAATAAAAAATTAATTTATTAAATTATAAGTGTTAGATAAAAATGATAAAAAAATAAAAAAAATCATAATTTATTTAAAAAAGATAGATGATAAAAGTAATAAAAATATAAAAAGTTAAAAGTTAGAAACTAATGTTTTAAAAGACGGTATTTTCACCGGAGTTTAAAAAAAATTAAAAATTACTAAAAAAAAAATTATTTACTAGACGGTCAAATAAAATCTTTAACTAATTAAAAAAAAATGTCTTGTTTAACATAACTTTAAAATAACTTTTTTTCTTAAAACTTATTTAGTTCTCACTTACTGAGTAAATGGTTAAACATTAACCAATTCAAAATGTCTACCAATAAGAAAAACAAAAATACAATGTAAGAAGCTTGAACAAAGAAATATAAATTATAGTAAAGGAAACAAATAGTAATTTTATAATATCATATTCTTGTTCCATCCCCTTGCTCTTCAATTTTTTTGCAAGGGGAAAACGAGAATTTTATAACTATATAATAGTTCTATTTTTCATATTTTGAATTCGAATGTTTACTACATTACTTACTGAAAGTGTGCCCTTGTTTCATTATTGAATTAGAGGAATAAAATGTGAGAGTAAATAGTGAGATGGTATGAAATAAATTTTATTTTATGCATCTTCATTTTATCGATTTAACTAATAAAATAAGACGTAACTTTATGTTATTTTAATATTTATTTTTAATTTATAAACATATTAATTTTTTAAATACTTATTATTTTAAATATATAATGAAATACATAAATAAGGATATAATTGTTTTTTGTTTTAACATAATTACACATTCAAATTTAATATTGATTGAAATTGATTAGAAATTACAAAATCAAGAGAGAGGATTTATTAAATAAAATATGAAACCCATATTTTTTATAATTTTCAAAAATATTCAACCAACAAAAAAATATATCTAAAAGAATATATTTGACAACCAAGAATGACATTGAGGAGTTATTTACAAGCAAGTATGTCTAAAAGAATATATTTTCAATCAAGAAACTTTTCAAGAATATATAATTAAATAAAAATAGGGATAGTTATATACAATATACTGTAATAAACAATATTTTTGGTACTTTTATTTTTAGAATATTTGTCAATTTAAATTTTATTTCAGTAACTCTGATAATAAAAATGAGGTTGAGGAGTAAAACTTTATTAATGTTAACTAAAAAAACTAAAATAGAGTCCAAAAAACCCAAGGGTTGACACTAAGGTGCCATGATAACGATTTTATTTAAGAGAAGAATTATAATTTTGTCTAAGTATAAATAATTTTTAGATGATAATAATTATATACTGTGAGCGAGATGAGTATGAAGTGAGTGGAATGGGACACTCCTGCCACAGACTCTAGACAGCAGAGAGATGATGGGTTTAAAATTACATGGTTCTACTCTCAAACTCGCTTCAATTCCGAATTCCTCTTCTCCATCTTTCCTTTTCAAAACCACTAATGCCACTGAAGACCACAGGAAGTGCAGTGTATACCAAACATGACTCATCCAGATGTTCCAATAGGAGGGGAGGATTGTTCCACCATAAGGAAGATGGTATTTCAATTATTAGAATTCCCTTCCTTTTTTCTTCTCAAGGAAAATCATTGGTTGTTGATCTGGTTCATGCATCGATTTCTTTTCTTCAAATATTAATGTATTGTGAATGTGCCACATTTTAGGATGGTAGCTCTCCCAAATTTAGCTTTCCTGTCAAGGATCATCTCCAACTAGGAAAGGATCTTGATCTATTTGATTTTGATGCAGCTGCAGAGGTATACTTTGATCAATATAAGGCATTAAAGCATCATCGTTTTGAAGCTTGGCAATTTCTAGTGCCATCTTGAGATGTAGGCTAATATGTGAAATGTTGCACTGTGAAAGATGCCAGGAATGGTTTTTGTATATGATGAGATTGAAGAAGTCTTGAACTTTTCTAAAATTAAATGCTTCATCTCTATCACTGTTCTTGTATACAATACAAAGATCTTATTCTAAATTCTAACTTTAGTAGTAATTTATTCCATACTTTTTTATTTTAAACTTTATGATGAAGTTTAGATGTTAAAAGAACTAGAATATATTTGGCATTTGACTTAAGTTTTGTCTCGGATGCGTCTAATGTGCTGCTTCACAGGTCAGTGGGTCAAAGTTCTACTACCTGAAAAATGCAGCAGTTTTGTTAGAGATGGCTCTTGTAAATTGGACACTCTCTGAAGTGATGAAGAGAGGCTTTACTCCATTAACACGCCTGAACTTGTGCGGTCCTCTGTTGTTGAAAAATGTGGATTTCAACCGCGTGCAAATAATACCCAGGTTTGTGAGTGTGTATCTCTTAGTTGTTGCTTTCTTTCTCACCATTTGCTATTATTATACTATTCTTGGGTTTCATGATCATGGACATAAGATACATAGCTGATGACAAACATGTTTTGGCAACGATTTTGACTGAAACAGTTTACCTGCAGTCTGAAGAACATATTTCCTTTTAGTCCTTCGGTCCGCATCTTGTTTTATATGTTGCTAGACTTAAGAACTATGAATTTTTTTTATCTTTCCTTGTTTTACTTTCCCTGAAATTCCTTCTATTTCATGTCTTCAATTTGATGATTGAAGTTCATAGCTTCTGTTGATGTTTCTTGCTAACATTGAACAGATTTATTCCATCGATGACAGTGACCAATGCCTCATTGGCACTGCAGAAATTCCTGTTCGTGGCCTTCATATGGATTCTATACTCTCTGACTCATTGTTACCTTTAAAATATGTGGCATTTTCTAATTGTTTCCGTACCGAGGCAGGTGCTGCTGGCACTGCAACAAGGTAATTAATTAGAGCATTTTTGTTCATTCCAAGTCCTAGCTATTGATTTGACCATGGATTTAAATCCTTTATAATATTCAACCTTTTAATATATGGGGGAATTTAAACTGTTAAAATACTTTCTTTTGTTGCATATATTGGATTAAATTTATTTAACCAATCGAAGTTACTATTCTTAATGTCTTATTCTACACACTAATATTAACGTTTTATTGTTTTTAAATATTTGGTTCCTCTAACTTTTGTGATCATAATTATTACTGAGCAGGGGTCTTTATCGACTTCACCAATTCAGCAAGGTGGAAATGTTTATTTTCTGCCGCCCAGAAGAGAGTGAACACTATCACCAAGAGCTTATTAAAGTTGAAGAACTCTTCTCATTCCCGGGATTGCATTTTAAGTGAGAGTTACTACTATGTACTTTGAGTTAGTACATTCTTTCTTCATTTTTTAACACGATTTCATTGCTGTTTTATTATAACTAAGCTTTTATGCAGAACTTTGGATATGGCTTCTGAAGATTTAGGTGCTCCTGCTTATCATAAATTCGATGTGGAGGCATGGATGCCTGGTTTAGAACGGTTTGGTGAGGCACTGTAACAACTCTTTCCCTTTCAATCTTCCAAGACATATATCTCTATACATTTTATGGCTCTAATGCTGAGATTCTTGCTTGAGTACAATGCCTGTGGGTAAGACCAATCAAAAGTATAAGATACTATCAAAATAATTTCGACACAGCCTTAATACAAACTTTATTATTATTTTAATATAGCCTGTAGATACTATACTTGTGTGCAAGAATTACTCTTGCTTGCACCAAGAGAAACTGCATTTTGTTTTGTTAATTGTTAACAACGCTTGAAAAAGCAATTTCATGCTATTCCATTATACAAAAATCATGTGGCTTTAGTGTCATCGCCATAAAATCTTTATGATTGATCACAGTATTCGTTTCCATTTGGAGGATGCTGTTGCGGCATTAGACTATGGTGATAGATGAGTTGAAGCAATTTTCATTAGGATGATATTTTTACCAATACTTTTAAGGATTTTTTTCCTTATGAACTATTTTTGTTTTGTATCGTTTTTCCTTTTTCTTGGAATGTAGCCACACGAATTTGTTAATGCAACGTGTATCTAATTTTTTTTTTTTATAGTAAAAACAATAATCCTTGTAAATTTTTCTTTTTTTAATAAAAAGAACTAGTAGTAAACTGAAAGATTAATGGGAGGGGCTCTATTTACTGTTGATATTTTGCTGTGGCTGGTGCACATAAACTAGTGAGTTGCCGTGGTATTTAAAGATTAACGGCGATGGCACGCCAATTGAATCTAAAAGTCCAAAGTCCAAACCCTTCATGAATATCCATATATTCTTGAATCTTCACCTAACTCTGATAGGAAAAAAAATCTACGTAGTTTGTGAAAACAAGGATGGGACAATGGGAGTAAGTTTGGAGTTATAAGTATCTTCCATGAGCAAATTTATACAATTGAATTTAAATTTTATTCTGATACTCTTATTTCTTATAATTATTAAAAATATAAAACGATTTTTATAGTTATTAAATCATTTTAATTAAAATATAAAATAATAAATTAAAATCACAAATTTTATAGAAAAATATGAAATATTATTTTTTAAAAAAAATAATCTTATTTTCTATTAATTTCCCTATTTTATTTTTTGGTGTTCAATGGCAAAAGTTAGATAAAAACCTAAAATCTCTTGCAAACTTCGAGTCCCCGATCACTAGATAGATTCTAGTGGGTTTAATTTTCATATTTTATTCAAATTAAGAGTATTTGATATATGATTTGGTTAAAAACTACATAAGTAAATTGAATTTAAAAAGAAAAAAGATAGTGATGGCTTCCTCAAATGCAAAGGAGATAAATTTGTCAAAACCCAACTCAATTTCGGAGAACAGAGATGGCATGCCTTGAGGGGTTAACTTCCTACACCCAGCATGTTTCTAATACACCCAGCAATTTTTAAAAAATGCCAATACTACCCTTGTTGCTTTTTAACATACACCCAGCAGGTTTTTCTTCATTTTCTTCTTCCATGCGCCTTCTGCTTCTTCGCGTCTTCACTGTTGGTTGTTGGCTGCGTGTTGGTGCCTCTTGCGTGGTTGGTTTGGTT
>PYAF01002533.1:504688-573570 GCA_007407185.1 Glycine tomentella
GACAAGCCTGAACCAAGATCGCCACACGCAGAGCACAACAGCGGAGAGAAAAAGCGGAAAGTCGGAAACGATTGGAATGCTGGGTGTATTAGAATTCAAAAAAAGCTTTTCTTTTATTATTTAAGCAAGGTTATTTGGGGTAATTCACAAAGACCTGCTGGGTGTATTAGAAACTTGCTGGGTGTAGGAAGTTAACCCCATGCCTTGAACAGCTGAGCTGCGCCTGCCCAAATATATATCGAGCTTCCAACCCACTAATGATACTATGTTTGGGTTAATATTGGTAAACTTAATCTTGGAATAGGTTTTAATTTTTATTTTGCAAAATGAACCTTAGTCCTGCTTTTTTAGAAATTTGGTTCCGGTAAAATATAAGTGTGTAAACATACTTTTGAGGTAACTAAACATGTCAGAGTTTACTCTTCGAATTGAGTTTGGAATTCCCCAAATGGAAATCTAAACATAGCCGTAGAGGGTTAAAGAGACCAACCTTTGGTCCGGGTGGGAAGAGCATGAAACATATGATGAGAATACGATAAAATTTGCTTCACATATCAACAAAATGTGGAGCTATCTATCATGTTGGATTAATTAAAAATAATACTTCCAATAATGAATTTCACCAAAAACAAAAAATATTTGCAATAATGTGTGATTTTGAGTCCCTGGCCAAATCTAAAAAAGCTTTACATAAACAAGTAATGCTCACTGAATGAATGAACGAATCATGCCTTCCAAAAGACCCAATCACACACTCAAGAATCTGATTTAGTCACCCTCACCAACTTTGTATATCAAATCTTGCATCTTTTATTTATTTTTCCCCTCCTTCCTTTTCCTTTCTATTATACTTCCGTCTTCTTTTTTGCTATCAATATATACACTATGCCAACAACTTTTTAACATCTTCAGATGATCTAGTGTTGAAACGTTGGTAAAGGGAAGTGCATGTGACAATCCTTTCACCAATATAGATCTGTTAAAGGAAAAAGCTTTTGCTTTATTCTGGCCTAACTATACTGAGAAGTGAGAAGCGTTTATATTGAGTGATTCTGTCCGACATAAACAACCAGGTAAAGGGTTTGCATAAAATGTTTCTTCTGAGCGAAACCTGTCCAAGCCCTTTGTTCCAGAAACGGGTCCTTTTCTCTTTCTGAAGAAGCCAAGCCTGCTCAACACACCATAAGCACAAACTCAAATAATAAACAAATGTATTTTTTTTCTCTTTTTGATAAGCATTTTATAAAAATTCAGAATACCACCTTAAATATTTTCATCTCATGTAATGAAAAAATGTTGACAATTACCAGACAAATGACAACATATTCTGTCAAGCTAATGATCACAACTATAATTGGTACAAACCTGCTGCTGGCAGTGGTGTTTGGCCAATATTACTTAACCAATACAGCTTCTAAGAAACGAATTCATTCAATAAAAAAGAAAAAACATGGATCAAAGAGCCTAAATTAGAAGAAATTTTCATGGAGTAATAATAATTAGGAATGCTCCAAAAAACTAGTTTTAAAAAAAATAACTATAAATATAACTAGTTATATAGAAGTAGGTATAAAACTATAACCATTTTTATAATTATGAGTATTTTAAATAACTCATTTTTATTTAAAAAATAATTATAGTTATAAAACTATAACTAGTTTTAAAGAAATGAATATTTCAAATAACTTATTTTTATTCATCAATAATTAGTTGTAATTGATTTTAGATATAATTTGTTATATAATTGGGTATATAATTAGTTTATTCATAACTAGTTATATACCCATATTTTAAAAACTATTTATAGTTATAGTTATAATATCCTCTTATAATTTAGTTATTCATTAGGTATGTTTATAGTTTTGTAAATACCCAAATCTTGAGTAACCTGATAATAATAATTTGTTAAAAAATGATAGGGCCTATCAAAATCATAAAAATGATGGGACATGCACAAATGTCAATTACAAAATCATATAAGAAACTTATAGTGCAAATCTAACGATCATAAAATTACTTAACATATAATTAATGCTTCTTCTATCACATACCGTTTTTTGTGGAGATCAATGATTTTATTAGAAAGTGTACTCCCCTCAGTCATTGATCCATTTGCCAGTTTATCAAACAGACGAACAAGCGCTTTCCTGATAAAAGAAATGGGGTCATGCAGAACAGCTTTGTAATGATGAACATCTTTTGAAAAGAGTCTCACCTATCAGGAGATATTGTTCTTCCACTCACAAGAAAACGACGATGGCCTTCAACAGCCTTTGCCATGTTTCCAGGGTAAGAATGTACAAATACATCACTTTCAACCGATACAATATAGTCAAGAGCAGCCATTTGAGACGCATGACTAGAAAACGGTTCAAGCTCCTCAATGGATGCTAACTTTTCCTGAAAATAATCATAGGTAGGCTATCAACATGATATCAATGCATTCTCAGCTGACTGCTATTACTAATTTAGACTTCTTGCCTTAAACTCAGCACTTGCCATAGATAGAAAACATGGCTGCACCTAAATGATTTAACAAAAGAAACCTTTGATAGAAAACATGGTTGCACCTAAATGATTTAACAAAAGAAACCTTTGATAGAAAACATGGTTGCACCTAAATGATTTAACTGAAACAAGAGCTGGATCAATGCACAATGTCACTAACCTGTTCTCTGTGATTAATCAATAGAGAATCTGGCTTATGATGTAAAGCTCCTCATGCATTTAAATAATAGAGGCACCCTGTCTTTGTTTTCTTTTAGGATAGGTTTTTTGTCACCAGTTATCTAACCCCTTTGACATTGTTTTCAATTTAAGAATTGTATTAGGAGTATGATGTCATCATATAGTGGATGAAAATTTTAGGTTAATCAAACTTCATTAAAAGAAAATATGTTCAAAAGATTTTCTTATCAAACTTCACCAACATACAGCAACAAAATTGTAATTGCTTACCTTGCTCATTAACAATGGATAGCGGGATTGCAGGTCAGTCATATGGGCCTCACCCCCATATATCTCCCCAGCAGCAATATATATTGGAGTCTTTGATGGGTATCCAAGAGCAGTAAGAAAAATTCCAACTTCCTTTGGAGTTAAGGGGCAAAAACCTTTGGACCTTTCTTCTATGGGATTAATATACTTTCTTTTCCAATAAGTAGTATTCTCTCTACAAATTCAGTCCACGATGGTAATTTTCAAACATTAGATATCAGGAAAAAACAATAGATTTCAACTAATAATTTTGAAGCATCAATACCTGATAATCCGTAGCTCTTCAGCCTCAGCTGTAGATAATTCATGTGTGCACCCACTAAATGCAAGCATATCCTTCTCATAACGTAAATGTAATGCAATATAAGGGCCGAATGACTTCATTCTCTCCACCAATGTCTACAATGATCCAAAAAGTATTTGGAAATAAAAAAAAAAAAAAAATCCTAAAGTAAGGACAGAGTATGAGAAAGCAATAAAAGAAGCCAATAAGAGTTAATATCTACTTATATACTTTTCCCATTTTTTCAATGTGCGGAGAGAAACGAAGAGCTTCATAACAAGCACGGCAGCGAAGTTTCTGAATCTCTGGAGGTAGGTTGTTATTTGCTAACCGAGAATCAGATTTGGAAGCTCGAATTACCTTAGAGGTTATCAAAGAAAAGATAGTCGTACAGTAGTAGAAGTTAAGGTAAATAGATGGATAATAACATAGTAGTGTATACACCAACAGATTTCAACCAGACTACATACATTGAAATTATCCCACAAGGCAGCAATCTCATTCTCATAGTAATCCATACCAGACCAGCTTCTGAATTGCATGACAATTTTGGTTGCATTAACCAGTTTTTTGGGAAGCTTCTTAATGATTTTTATATCATTAGCTAGAGACCTAATAAACCACTCTTCATCAAAGATATCAGAGAAAATGCTGCAAATCAAACAAAAGACTATAAAATCTAATCATGTAAAATCCAAAATAGAGCACTATAGTAGAAAAATGGAACTCAAACAGAATTCAAAAGTTACCTAGTATCATGCCAAAATGACTTTTTATCAAGTTCTGGAATTACGAGAGTGGCATTTATGATACGAGCTATAGCTACCATATCACATATCTGTAGTAGAGAAAACAAACTTTCAGCTTTTAGCAATGCAATGATAAGAAACATCCAAAACTGACTATTATACAAGTGACGTTCTCTAAATTCAAGACTTTTGTCATCAATTAGGCATTTTAGCAATCTTTTGTCTTGAAGTAACATGGTAGTATTAGTATCACTTATCAGAAACTAAACTAATGGAGAACTTTCTAACATCTAACAAAAATCAAATAAGAAGTTAAAAATTCAACATGGAATAAGCTGAGTAGCTGACACTAAAACTAAAAGTTTCATATGAGAACAATTTAAAGAGAGAACTCACCCCAGTACGCATTTGGTTTAGCCCTCCATTTGTATGAACAGAAAGGTAACCACGTGACCTTCCAGGAGCTGGATAAACAGTCAACACTTCATTTAAAGACTGAAGAAAATTCGAACTTCCAAATTGCTGCACAAGTTCAAGTTTCTTACTTGAGTAATTAGGAGTAGGTTTTGTACAGGGTATAAACCCATGATTTGATGGAGGCTTCCACAGTTTGTCGTAGTCTGAATCCTTTCTTGAATCATTCAACTACAAAACTAAAGGAGTGAAAAACAAAGAAAAAGATGCATAATTGCTTTGCAGAATATAAAATATACTGTATCTGCTAAGATACATGACACCCCAACATAGCTGACAAGCACTAAAACCAAATAAAATAAGAAACTCCCCACTGAAATGCAATTAGCAAATAGCAAAGAAGAAACTCCCACTATTGACAAAAAAAAAAAAAAAATACACTTCTGCATTTAAGATGGTTTTCCAATAATTAGCAATTTACTAAAAGCAGTTAGTGAAAAAAGGGTAACATTTATCTCTGATTTATAATATAAGATTTTCTCAAAAAATGTGGAAAATAAAATATTATATTGGGATCACTACCTAGTGGATTGATTTCATTTCTCAGTCACATTCTCAGCGTCCACAAACAGAAAGATCAACAAATCAGTTTCTAAGGGAATAATGACTGGAATTGGAAATACAAAACCTTGGGAACAGAGAGTGGAGCCTTGGATAGATGAGGCGGAGCGAGTTCTCTAGTCCAGCTTTGCGGGTCACGAAACTGTCAAATTTAGAATTTCACACAACAGAAATGGAACTTTGATCACTAAAGCCATCAAAATATTCAAAAATAAATTCCAGAAAACCAAACTCCCACACTTTCCACATTTGTATGCACAAATGGCAATCCAGTTCAAGTCAACAATACACTGAAAATCGAAGCTTTCAAAAGAAAACCTCAAAACAGACCCATTGCAAATAAATTGAATAAAAAAAAAATAGAATCAGTTAGCCTTGAAACACAGAGAACATCACGGAGATTTCCAGAACACCCGGAGCAACAAGAAGTGCCCTAAAAAACAAACTTTTTTTCGTTCCGCGAAACAGAGGAATGAATGATAGAGAGAAGAAACAAACCGAGGGGATCTTATCATTGAACTTGTGATCAGTGGGTGAAGGAGAAACGTGAACGTGAACAAAGAAGAAAGAAGTGACGACTATTGAGAATATTGACGCGGCGATAAACCTTCTGAGCATGCCCAATGGAACAACCGTCTTGTTGCGCCTCTGCATTGATCCTCCTCTTCTCTCTACACGTTATTATTAATAGTAATAGTAATATTGAATATAAGAAACAGGGTATAAACGTATAATTATTATAATTATAATATAAGGTTGGTTCGACGGTTATGTTAAGAATAATAAGATGAACCTCGGAATGTGGGGTTCTTCATGAGTTTGCAGTGACAGTGAGGGAGAAGGTGAATAAAAAAGCGGTGCTCTTTGCTCTGTTTTTTCGTTTTTGCCTTTTTTTTTCTCTCAACGTCGTGCTCCCTTGCCACTCCTCCTCGCTTTTCCCTATTTCTTTCTCATTCTTTTTTATCTATAACGAATTATGAATTACTGTTACTCCTAAGGTTCTTCAGTAATAGTACTACCATGCTGTAACTAATTATGTGCTTAATTAAATTAAAATTAAAATTAAAATTGTTCGTGCATTATGGTGGTGGTTGCAGATCTCGTTCGCGACCCACGCTTTTTAATCATCTATCTTGCTCTTTTCTGTTTTTTATTTTAATTATTTAAGATAGCTAGATTCAGTTTTACTGTGGCAACTCCTCATAAATACACTTTTTTTAAAAAATTACTTTTTCATTTATTATTGGTTAACATTTATTTCATGAAACAATAAATGTCACTGTACCAAAAAAAATGTTAATTAATAACAAAGAATGAACGTAAGAGGATGATGTATCACAAAATGTGTTAAGTGTGGAAAAAATTTGGTTAAGAGAAACAATATCACATTGTGATGTTTTAACCAGAGTATTTTTAGAAGCCTTTGTTCAACAAGAGCATTTTTATGGAATTTTTAACATCTTATCTCTCAATTTATCATTTTCATTGTTGTTTTAACTTTTAACTTGAATTTCAATAATTTTAAAATAAATTATTAATAATTAATATATCATTGTATCAAAATATAAATTATTTATCATATGAAATTAATATAATTAATATGTTATGAATTTTATTTAGTATAAATTTTAATCATAAAATAAATTTTATCACGGAACAATGCGCAAGTTAAAATACTAATTATCTTTGAATTATTAAAATTTTAGTCTATTTAAAACACTCAAGTTTGAGGTCTCATCTAAATAAAATTCTCTATAAACATTTAAAGGAGGAAAAAAAAGTAAAATAAAATGATAAAATTTGTTCACAATTTAAAATTTAATTATACACTTAAATTTTTATAAAAAGCTTAAAATATTTATACTATAAATACCATAAATTTTAAGTATTTTAGAATCCATAAAATTAAATTAAACTAAGGCTGATAAAATTAAGATAAATAACACATTTATATAATTATGTATTGTAAATGCTTTTATTGTACTTGTATGTCATATAACTATAAAGTACTTGTTACCCACGAAGACAATTACAAAGGTATTGAAGTTGCGCTTAGAACTATAGAGAAATAATATTGGTAACATTAAAATAAAATAAAAGTGTCTGATAGGGGAGAGAATGAAGAGAAATGATTCTAAAATGGGCGAGACTAACATTCTATTCATCACCTATTTCTTATTATATTTTTATCTCTCTCCTCAACAAAACAAATTTATTTATCATTTTATTTCTTACCTACTTTCATTATCTTTTTTTTTTTATTATTTCCATCTACTCAATTTCTTTTCTCTCAATAAACACAGATGGCAGCATACGATAAAGACTATTGCTATATACGTATGTCATGTCTCTGTAAAGTAGTCGTTAACCATGCAATGCAACAACAAAAAGGGTCTGACAGAAAGAATCATTCAAGCTGTGGTATGGAGCGTTATGTTTGTGAAGAGGACGAAAATTTCAACTTATCATTTTGGATTCACAAACTTCTTCTAATTCTCAAAGAAGCTCTTCCTTTTCTTGTGATGCCTCTGTCCTTCTCCCCACAGTTTACACTTCACAACAAGGTGGATATATACAGGTGAAATTGGATCGGATTTATAACATATTCGATCTGAACTAATCAATATTAATTAGTTAGATTGGTTTAACTTTTCCAAATCTTTTAATAATTCAAAACGAATCAACCTAAAACATAGTCAAGTTTTATTAGGCCAGCCATGGCCAGGTGATCAAGTTTATCAATAAAACAATGAAAAATAAAATCATAAATGAAGGAAAAAAATAATAAAACAAAAAGCTAAAATATGTTTTTTGTCTTTTTAAAATCTCTAAAATTTGGTTTTATTCCATGCAAAAAATTTGTCTGTTTTTCATCTTTATATAATTAAAATGTGTGATTTTTTTTTTCCAAAGTTAGGTTTGATTATGTTCAAACTTAAGTGACATTCTTTTTTATTTCAAAAAAAATGTAAAAAACCGTCGCAAATTTTTGAATCCTTCTTTCCTTGTCATCTTCATCTTCTTCGAACGCCATTTAACTCCAGTCCCAAGATAAAAAAAAAAAAAAAAATCAAAACAACAATCATTGAATGAAATGACACAACAAACAAGCCAAGTACAAAATCACAACTCGGATACAATAAAACAAATTCTCAAAACCTTTGTGAGAAAACCAAATCTAAATCTGTGAATGATGGCCACGACGGCGCGGTTGGGTATTAGTGACCTTAGGGATGGTGGTGGATGGTGGGCCGCGTAACGAATTGGATCTATTTTATCTCTTTTCACATCGCGATCTCGAGCTCACACAAGATATGTTGGATATTTAATTTTGTGGAATTTTTTAACTTCTAAAAATTATATTTTAAAATTTAAATTAAAAATATCACATAAGTTGGATAAATTGGTATTCGTTTAAATTTGATTTCGAACTAAAAAGTTATAGATTTTAATTTTTTGAAGAAGAAAAATAGATAAATTTTTTATAAGAAAAAAAAATGGATAATTTTTTATGTTGCATGTAGAGATTTATAAGAAAAATAAAATAATATAAGATTAATTTATATTTTATTTTAATTTTAAAATTTCGTCTCAATTGTTTTTTCCCCTCACTATTTAAAGGACAGAATCATATCCCACGGGGATGACGTCATAAGCATAAAACTTATGCTGGGGAGATGCAATGATATAATAATTATACTAAGCCTGAAGTAAAAAATGAGTGTAGCACATAACCGTAAGTCAGTAACCTTTCACAATCTTCCTTGCACGAGATTGCAGCATTTTATTTTATTTTTATTTTTATATTTCCTATATTCGTTCTGGTTTGTTTTTCTTTATAAACGATTTGGATATAAATGAACTAAAAATTAGCTTATTTGCTAAATTAGCTTATTTTTCTTAAACAGTTCTTAATTTTTTCATTATCAAAGTTTACACCTTTAAGTTGTTGTTTCTTTTAACTTAAAAGGTATATGAGTTTTTTATTTGACATGATCTGATTCATTTTTCTCTCACCAAATTCGCTTATTTTTAAATAAAATAATATCTCTGTTTATGACTTTATAATTAAACAAAAAAATCAAATCATAAACTTTGGTCAAAATATCTAAATGTCGAATTACTCATATTACACCTTCAAGCTTTATATAACCTATAACACTTCAAGTATTATTATCTGTAAAATAGAGATTGATTTACCTAGTTAAGTCTTCCCTTCACACAAATTGTGATTAGAGTTTGATTCTCATATTTTCCATATTAATAGGCAACATATAAATTATAGTTATAAAATTTTGTTAATATTGATGATTTTCTAGAAAACTAAATGATGATCAGACACGTTTTGTAATTTTTCTAAGAAATCATATTCTTAAATGAGATTCTTAAAAAATAGTTTAACTAGAATTGAAAATTTCTTTATATAAAGTACCACTTAAAAGAAATAAATATGTTATTTTACTAGTGTTTCCCGAAGAAAATAGTTAATTTGTCATTTATCATATTTCAGAAATGAAATAAAATAAAATTGATATAAGTTGATATATAAAAATAAATAGTGTATATATTGATAGTATAATTTTTTATACTATTATTTAATCATAAAGTTATATATAATAAGTTTGTCTAGTTTTTCTCTTAAAAAAAGTTTGTTGACTTTAGCATAAACACTTTAAAAAAACTAATATTTATCATAATTTTTTTGACTGGATATTTATCATACAGTGTATAAATATCAAACTATATATATATATATATATATATATATATATTATTTAAAAAGAAAGACGCTGTTGCCATGTTCCACAATTAGGGCTAAATGACAAGATTCCATTAAAATGATTTTTTCGGGCGATCAAATTGATGACAAAATGAGTCAACCACAATTCCAATTTAGGCAGTAATTCATGAAATAACTAGATTGATTTTACATTATGTTTTTAAAAAAGTAATACGAAAACCAAATTTATAGCAATTATATTGTTGTTTTTTCTTTAAAAAAATTATATTATTGATTAATTAAATTAATGATAAAAGTTTGAAAAATGAAAATGATAACATTTATATTTTAAAAATAAAATTATAGATTTAAATTTATGAATCATAATGGCAATAAATCCTCTCGCCGAACCTTTGGCAAGATTGGCATGCATTGGTATCTTTGTTGAATTTTTGCATATATTAAGGACCATTTTTTTTTTCCGGCTGCATTTTAGACTTACTATCCTCTAGCGAGTCCCATCCGTGGTAACGGGGCTTCACCTGCTAAAATAAATACCCCCAGTTGTTTTTTAGAGAAAAATAATTAGTATTTTTTTGGAAAACAAATTTTAAAATGGCAAACTATAAATTATTTGGGAATTGTTAAAAAGTTATATTTCCAGTTTATAAATACTAATATTTGAGTGTAGGTTTTTTTTTGTGAAAGAAAGTAACAAATAATAATAATAATTCGAGTTTAAACAAATAATAAACAAAAAGTTTGATGAGTCCAAGTAAGACTGGTGGTAGGTATGACTGTATGAGAAAGTAACAACAAGAAACGCTGTCGTTTTCTCCATATTTGGTGTGGAACTGGAATTATTGCATCGGCAATTTACATGGCTGCAAATTAAACTTAGTTAGGGTGTAGCATTTTGGGCTATAATGGAGAGGAAATCTCTAATGAGCGATCACCACGAGTTGGAATTTGGAGAATAGTTTGAACTTAATGCGCACGATCGATGGGGGCATAACTCATAAGCATTAATCAACCACAAACATGACACTAGATATTATCATTATCCTGTGGAATATTGGAATTTGCATATTGTGGCACGTCAACAACACCAACGTACTACTTGGGCATTTAAATATTCCATGCTCATCATCATGGGAAACTCGGAATTTAAATATCACCATGAACCGTCTCTCCTTCACTTGCGGAAAATGTTTCATAATAGGTTCACTTCAATGGCAGTCTCCACTTTGTAAATAATAATAAAAAAATAGTTATTTTTATTCATGAATACGTAGAATGTTGATAAATTTATTTTTCAAAAATAAAAATTTAAACTTTGTCTTTAAAAATGAAAAATGTGTGACTAATTTATTATATGTTAACTTGTGTCTGTTACCATTAATGAAAGAACTTACGTGACACATTCAGAGATGAATTTACCAAAGCTACATACATTCAGTGACGAATTTGTCAACGTTCTACCCAAAATATAATTTAATCTTCAAATTCTTCCTTTTTTAATCATTGCAAGCATAACATTACAATAAACACTTAAAAAAAAGAAAACAAATATAAGTTAGAACAAACATAGCAATAAGCATATTATTGATTAATAAACATAATTGCTCTGAAATTTTTATTATAACAACATTAGATAGTGACAAAATCAACTTAATATTCAGTCATTAAGTTAATCTTTACAAAATAAATGAGACTCAACTTGATTTTATCATTACCTAATATTATTATAATAGAAATTTCAGAGTAACAAATAAATTATGCTTATTAATCAATATTATATTTATTATTATGTTTATTTTAACTTATGTTTGCTTTCCTAATTTTTAAGTGTTTATTATAATGTTATGCTTTCAATGATTAAAAAAGGGAGAAGATGAAGATTAATGATATTTTGGGTAGATTTCTGACAATTCGTCTCTGAATGTATCATGTAGGCTCTTTCAAATAACGATAAATGAAGTTAATGGATGAATGAATTTGTCGCACTTTTTTCACTTTGAAAAGACAAAAATTTAAATTTTCATATTTCAGAAATAAATATATAAGTGCTCTACACATTCAAAACAAAAATAACTATTTATCCTAAAAAATAAAAAAAGTAACAAATATGTAGATAATATTTTCAGTCACCATTTAATCTCCCTTCTCAATCATAGATTTTAATTAAGAGACTTCTCAACCATAGATTTTAATTAAGAGATTTGAATATCATTGGGGCTAACATA
Organism: Glycine tomentella; assembly: GCA_007407185.1. Classification (NCBI taxonomy): domain Eukaryota; kingdom Viridiplantae; phylum Streptophyta; class Magnoliopsida; order Fabales; family Fabaceae; genus Glycine; species Glycine tomentella. The sequence goes on from PYAF01002533.1 coordinate 516,719, forward strand.
TATTCATATATGAAAAAAATATTAATATTAATATTTTAAATAAATATATTAACATTTCTTTTTCAATTAGAGATAAAAAAAGACGGGCAAAAAGGTGCAGCTCAATAGCAAATCAAAATGGAAAAGGATAGTGTAACATCCTAAAAAAAATATTTTAATTTATATTAAATTATTAAATTATGATAATATTTGGATACAAAAATATAAAATTTATTTGAACATAAATACTCTAAAAATTCACAGCAGATATACAAATATGTTTGGTTAAGTGAATATTTGGTCAACTAAAGTCAAGGTAAAGTCAATGAATAAATAGAATGAGACAAGCTGAGTCTAAGTTTCTTGAATAATCTTTTAGGGATATCCATGTGGCATTAGGGGGAACAAATAAACAAAATCAAGTTTTAAGCATCCTTTCACATGTACATGCCATTAATGAATGAATCTTGCTTTATTTAGTTTCAGTCATATGAATATAGGCAAAAGAAATATTTTCCATGAGGTTATATGTACTCATGGATTATGTTATTGATGAAAATGATGGAATTTGATGTAATAATATGTTGATATCTGTTTCCAAAGTTCAATACGAGATTTGTGAAACAGTATTTGATACTACATATAGTACGATATGTAGTGACCAGGTGTAGATACATGAAATAAATCATGCATGTTTGCGTAAGACGATCGCAGCGTTTACATCCAGTACATGGTGTAGCTACATACAGTACGATATGTAGAGGCCATGTGCACCTTGAGAAAATTCATTTCATGCATTCATATAGTTGCATAATTCTTGTATGGATTTATTTGTTTATATTGAGGATTTACTAACGAACTAACGTGTTTGGTGGTTTAGATTTTGCCTATTGAGAAATTTTATTTTTTACTAGATCTGTTACATGTTTCACTTTAGATGACATCAATCATCCTGTTCCTTGATGCATTGGACATAGCATGGTATATAGATGAAGACAGAAATTGCTATGTTGTAACTATGCAACCCGTCCTGCGTGCATACATCTACTTTGGGACTCACTTTCCTGTCTTTGTCTTTAGTGAGAAATTCAATCCACACGACCCTTTCTTACAATTTGCTCATCTGTATCCTAAGCCTGTCACGGATCTCGTAATCGTGATCAGTGAAGAGGATAGCACTGAAGGGAATGTTTGAAAAAGGGATATGAGTTGTGATTTTTGTATATAAATAAATAATCCTATCTAGTGTGGTCGAGATGTTTTCCGGTAGTTAAGTTCTATGATGTTATAAGTGTAAGACACCTAAAAGAAAGAAACTATGTAACAATGGACAATGACTACTTAATATATATATATATATATATATATTCCATTTTTACTTGCCTCAAATATGTTTTAGAAATTTTATCGTATAATTCACACATCATTTCTACATTTTAAATGTTTTAAAATTTACGATAGGATCCGTTCAGTAAAAAAAAAACAGTAATTATCTAACGATTCTTTAAAAATTTAACCCAAATAAAAATATTTAGAATAATTTTTAGTTCATTACAGATAGGAATTAGCATAAACTTTTATTGATAGTTTTTTTTCCAATTTTTTTAGTCTTATTATTGAGAGTGGGAGAGGAGAGTCTATCGATTTTCTCTACTCAGTCTAAATCTTTTTATGCATTAAAAAACATTAAGAAAATTATGTGCGAATAGTTTGACATATGCCTGTGTGTTTCGTTCTAGGAGGATTTGATCATCCAACTCAACTGTGTGTATGAACTATGAAGTGCGAACTAAATTATATGCGTGCAAGCACTACCAGCTAAGAGAAAAGGACCATACATTCTTTTTGAATATATGATTTCAGAACTGGCCTCTAGCCATATCCCAAGTCCCAAAACAACATTGCACCTAGGGGTGTTCGCGGTATGGATTTGATTGGTTTTGAATCAAAAAATCATCCGATCCAATTCCTTCGGTTTAGTCATTTGATCATCCATTCGGTTTGAAATTTTTTTCAAATCCGATCCAATCCAATCCAATTTTTTTCGGTTTGGATTGGATCGATTTTTGGTTTTTTTAAAAGTCTAAAAATAAAACTTATGAGACTTATTTTTATCAAAATATGGAGTATCTAACATAAACAAAGACATTCATTGGATAAAAACAAACATCATTTTCTAATTTTTATTACACAAACACGTTCATTGGACAAAATAAGGAGCAATGTATTGAGTTTTTGATTTTTGGACTATGATGGGGAATAAGTCCAAGTAGATAAAGGGTAAGGTATGATTTATAATTGGATCGGTTTGGATTGGATTGGTTTTCACCAGCCAATCCGAAAACCGATCCAATCCAGTGAAAATTTTTGGTTTTTTTCGATTTTTGATTTTTCGATTTTCGGTTATTTCAATTTTCAGTTTTTTCAATTCGATCACCGTAATTTACATCGATTTGGATCGATTGATGAGCATCCCTAATTTCACCCGTAATAAACAATAGGTGTAAACTTTTTTGTGTTTGATGTTCACAAAAAAATAATCGGGTATAATAAGTATTTTCGGTATGTTTTATTTTATATATTTTTTTTCTTTTTCCAGTTTGTCCTTCTACTTTCAGCTCTCCTTCAATCCTTTCACTCTCAATTCCCTTCTTTGAAACTTTCACACCACCATGGCCAAGAAGCAAAAGCTTCAATCTTCCGACCCTGAACCATCGAAGTCGGATCACACTCACAATCAAACAACCAAAATCCCAACCTCTTTGAAGCCTCCTCCTCCTTGGGCATTTTTTAGATTTGACAATGGATACAATACTATTCCAAAAACAACAACAACAACTACTATTCCAAGCACATACAAACACTCAACGCACACTCCGAACAAAAAAAAGCAAGAAATTGAAAACCCTTGCACAATCCCTTTCATCTTCTTCGTCAAATCAAACGGAAATAAGACAACCCACAAGGTAAAAATAGTTATTTTAAATTTTATCAACAGAAATGAGACAACCCCCAATAATTCATTAGCCCTGCAATTGCTCACTCCCAAACCACCCCCACCACCATCTCACGCACTTCACAATGTTCCTTATCCTTTATATCGGAGAGCGTGGGATCCGCCAGAGCCTTCCACCACAAAACTGAGGCGTTAATATATTGTAGTATGTCACTGAACATGGAAACTAAGGCTTTGTTTGGGAGAGAGATTTTGGAGGGGAAGGGAGGGAATGGAAAGGTTTAGGTAAAGACATCTCCTTGTTTGGGAGTTTTAATTTTTGAGGGAAAGGATTTGAGGATTTTTAAAACTCCTCTGAAATCCTCCAAAGCCTAAAAATTATTGTCCCCTTATTTGGGGGGTTTTTAGAAGGAAAAGTAATAAAATTACCATCCTATCCCATCCAGTGTTTATAAAATTACTATCTTATCCCAGCCAGTGTTAATAAAACACCAAAATACAAAACACTGAATCACAATTCAATGGCAAAATTGTAAAAATATTTTATTAACTCTCCATTTTCCTCTTTTAATATATTTTTAACTCTCAAACAAGGAGGAAGAAACTTCCCTCATTTTCCTCCCTTTCCTTCCCCTCCCTTCCCCTTGAATCTCTTTCCTTTCCTTCCCTTCCTAACTCCCAGAAATCCTCTAAAGCCTAAAAATTGTTGTTCCCCCAATTTGGAGTTTTTTAGAAAGAAAAGTAATTGAAATTATTATCTTACCCAAGCTATAAATTCAAAAATATATTAAAATATATTTTTAATATATTTTTACATTTAAATTATATAATTTTCACCTTTAACATCTTATTAACTCTCTATTTCTCTCTCTTAATATATTTTTAACTCCCAAACAAAGAGAAAGGAACTTTTCTCCCTTTTCTTCCCATCCCTTTCCCTTGAATTTCTTTCCTTCCCTTCTCCTTCTAACTCCCAAACAAAGCCTAAGGCGTTCCTTCTCTGCCCCCTCGCGTGCGTTGCAGTTGCAATTGTGGATGAGGAAAAGGGGAGTGAAGAGATCTAAGGATATCTATCCATGGTTTCACCATATTCTCCCCTTTATTGTGTTTTTTTTTTTTTTTAACTCACAGTCACAGGTGCTGGTAATGGGTAGTATGGTGGTTACAGTGATGTCGGCGGAGGTGGACGGTCATCTTCCATATCAGTAGCGTTACTCTCAGCCTTCAAAATCCATTTGATTTACAGGACATTCATATTAAATAATCAAAATATAAAAAAATTATAAATACAGAAAATACACACACAAAAAATTTATTCTTTGTGCATCATACACACACAAATTTTTTAGCTTAGGCCTAAATAATAAACTAAATTAGTGATGTCATGTACTTGGTTATCCAACTTCATTTTGATCCCATTGCTTATCAAGCTATGGAAAATACAATCTTTCTATAAAGACACATATCTATTGTATTGTATAAAATACAATATTGACACACACACACATAATGGGGAGACGTTTGAAATTATGGAAAAAAAGGAAGTCACGATCAATTTTATTAAAAAACAGAAAAATTGGAAGACATTTATGCTTAGAATTAGATCAGACTAATTATGTATATATTGATAATTATGAAAATCAAATATCACTACACCCTTATACATTCATTAAAATTTAGTTTCCTTATAAACTAATCGTGAAATTATTAATAATATTTTAAAATGATTTTCCTTAGAAATTAAATAAGAACTAAGAGTGTATTTTTTTTAAAGTAATATAGTTTCATTGTCGAAAGTCATGAAACTAATCTTCGATAAGTATAGATCATCGAAGTCAACTTTGTCTTTGTTAAAAAAAATTTTCTACACATTGTAGTCGAAAATCATGAAACTAATTTTCAATAAGTAGAGATCATCGAAGTTAATTTTGTCTTTGTTAAAATCTTTTTCCTACACACGGTTAATAAATCAAATTTTATTAGTATATTTAAGGAAACCGATCATCTATTAAATGTGTTGAATATTTTTGATTAAAAGTGTATTGGATAAAATTAACTTAGTTGATATTTTATAAGCTAGAAGTAAGGAGTTTAAAAGGAAAAAGCTTGTAAACTAGCTCATTAGTATTTGTGATATCGTTTAATAAGGTAGTCGACAAATATAAAAATGGTATATTTGGTTATTTGACTATAACTTTGTGTATGTGTGTGTGTGGCTGATTTGAAAGTATTTAAAGGTACTTAGGAGTGTGTAGGACTCGACCTGGTCAGGAATTGGTTGACAGAAAAATTATTTTAGCTAGACAGTTGACAGGAAATTTCCTTAATTACTCCAATGTATCTCTTAATACAATAGTGCACTCAAAGCTACGTCATTTTTGAAAAAAGAATCGCAAACTTAAAGTTTGAAAATTGTAACTTGTAAGAAGGTCGAGCAAATAAATTATGTAAACATGATAATAAATTTTAAAGATGGCGGTGTAACATCTAGAAGAAAGAGTAGTCAAGTTGTCTTAATTGAATCAATTCTTTAATTTGGATTGAGAAATGAAATTTTCTTTTATGAAATTGAGAAATGAATATAGTAAGTCATAAACCATTATTTTATGAAAAATGATGTGCCAAATTGTCTATGCTAACGTGTCTCCCTTTTTAAACAAGAGTTAACAAGCTTTTTAAGCTAAATCATTCCATAATTTAAATTAGGAAACAAATAAAAAATAATCTTTTTTATAAGAAATGATTCAGAGAATTGCCTTAGCTAAAGTAACATTTATTAAAAAAGAGAATTGACAAACTGTCTTAACAAAAAGTTGTCTCAGCTAAACTATCCTTTTTAAAAGGGAGAATTGAGAAGTTGCCTATTTTAATTTAGGAAATAAATGTGATATTAATAAAATAAATCACCAAGCTATTCTAACTAAACTGTTCCTTGTTAAAAACGAAAGTTGACATAGTATTAAATTAACTTATTTTAAAAAAATTATATATGTACATATATACATAATGCAATATAAATAATGTAAAAAATTACTTATTTTGGTTTTCTTTTTTATTATTTCCTTTTCTTATATTATGATATTGTTTCACTCCAAAACAAGTTCAAATAAATAAGAAAAATAAACAAATTAAGTTTTTTCAAACTCAGTTTATTTTATATCCTTATTTTAGTTTTACCTTCTTTTTTTTTTTTCCCATGAGTTCTTACGAGGACGTGAGTGTTAAGCCTTCATATTAATTCAAAAATCAAAGTAAATGCTCTGAAAAATTGTTAGAAATTGTGTTTAAGACCTACATAGCCCAACCCCACGAAACCCATTTCATCATGGAATTTGAATCTTACACCTCCCAATTTATATCATATCATGCATCCCTTATTTTATTTTATGTGTGTGAATAAAAATAAATTTTTTATTGGAAACTTTTATTTTGGAATGGTTATTCTAAGAGATAATATTTCTTTTCTTTTCAAAAGTAAAAATTATCTTGAACTCATCGTTCATGAATAAGGTGATATAAAATTATTATAAAATTATTATTCTGGAAGACAATTTTCACTTTTCAGAATAAAAAAATCTCATTGCGAATTTTTTTTTAGAAATATTTTTTTATTATTTAGAAATAAATGTTTTAAATATATATATATATATATATATATTATGAAATATTTATTAGGGAATAGAAAAAATTCATTTCAGAATACTCCACGTCAGAAGTTTCAAATCTACAATTTTCTTTCTTGATGTGACGCAATAGTGGTGTGTGACATCATTATTAGATGATGTTGGAGAACGGGACAGAGGGTGGCGTAGGGTTGGGGCGGAGGGCAATGTAGTGCAGGAAGAAGACTGAGGAAAAAGGATCCATTCAACTTTCTTTGGATGTGGCAAGATTCAAAGTGGGAGGAGCTGTAGGATTCAAATGCCTCCATCATCACCCTTATTATTTATTTATTTTTTGTGAAGGATATCTGGATTGAAATCATAGTTCATTAACGCCTGACCCATGGCCTATGTTCATTAGCCCAAACTAAATTAATTAGGTTGTGCTATTGACACACTCATATTGCTAGCACGTGTCCAAAATTATCATAAACTAAGCAGACTCAAATAGTCAAATTGTTGTAAAACAAAATTAGACCTAGAAAGAAATTATTACGTAAAAACTTTAAAAGACAGATAAAAAGGATAATAAAGTTTTTTTTTTTTTACTTTAAACGAGAGATTTATATGTTAATCCTTTTATTAATATATGTATCCCTTTTATTTTATAAAAAATCAAGAGTAAGTATTAAAGACTTACTTCACTTAATAACTTTATTCTTGAATTATAAAGAATATTATCTTAGTAATCACCAATGTCATCAAATTTCAGATAAACTAAACAATATTTCAATATTTTGCTCATATTTTGAAAATTTTACTATACATATATTAATTAAAATAAATTTGATTGATGAAATATTGATAATTTTTAAATTATACGAATTTTTATGAACTTAATGCAAGCTATTAATTCAATAGTTAGATTAATGTATGTCAAATCTTAATTTTTTTCCAGCTTCAGCCTGAAGAGGGAAATACAAATTTATAGAAAATAACCAGTACTTAGAAAATTTAATTAAACGATTAATTGGCAAACAAAAAAAAATGATACTGGTGTGTAACCATTATTTTCTGAATTCTGAAATCCATACATATGGGGTGGGATGCTGTAGTTTGCAGACCAAATATAGCAAGAATAATCAACTGAAAGTGCAAAGAACCAAAAGGTGACGATTTACCATCCGTCGTTTATCTAATCAGTTGATCATAAGTGACGGGTCTTAACAAAATCTAAAATGATTAATTCAACTTCTCAACTAAAACGATTCTTTATATTTTTCAAAATGTTGCATGCATGTATATTTGCAATGCTAAAGAGTTTTTCATTTGTTTTCGGACATTAAATATTTTCATTTTGGTTACGAGATCATACGCTCGATAAGGACAATTTTCACAGTGGATATTTACGATTAATTCTTTACATGCATGGGCCGATGCATGTGTAAAATTGGGGGGAGGGGGGAGTGTCCCCTTAAATTCTCAAGATAATTTTTTTATAATAATAAAATAAAATAAAATAAAAAATAATTTAAACGTTTTTACGAGAAGAGAAGTTGATAAACATAGAAAAAAAATAATAAAAAAGATGAAAAATAAGATAGGATTGAGAGTGGGTATATATGTTTGTAATTTTTATGAATACAGTGGTCACACTCTTATTATTTTTAAGCACCGGCTACAAGTTAATTTTGTCAATTTTATCTCTTTTAAATTATACATTTTTCACATTTTTATTATAATGATTTGTTCTTTTAATTTTCTTTAAAAAAAAATTTCCGGGACTTTGCCCTTAACCCCCACTATTAATGCTCCCCTTACTTTTTTTTTTTTTTTTTTTTTTTTTTGTGGATCCGCCCTGTTTACATGGATTGGTAAAAAGCAATGCATACGTGTTAGTATTGTTACTTACTGAAGCAACCAAAAAAGTTATTTCACTATATTTTTTTTTTGTTCTTTCTTATTATAGACTTTGATGGAAAATAAAAAAAGTGAAACTGCTCCACCGTTCAAAGTTAAAACTTGCTTTAATTAAAATACGTATATATTTGAAATTCTCTTATTATAGACTTTCTTATTATAATTAATACGTATATCTAACTTGATAATATAATTAATATACTAATTTTTCTTTATCTTTTATCTGTAATAGTTAAAGATAATACTAAAAAAGTTAAAACACTTACATCTTTACTCAATCATATGAATTAGACTCCTTTTGATATATATAGATCCTTCTTAGTTCTAATTAAACAAAATGAAATAATTTAATTTCAGTTTTTAAGAGATCGCAACTAATAAATGACACAAGAAAAGGGTAGTTAGCTGCATTAATTAATTGAGAAATCTTTGTAAGTATGAAGTATGTGTGTTTTGCTTGCTAGTGTGTACACATAATATTTTCATTTTTTTTTATAATTTTTTTATGAGTGAGTACAACGACATTTTTCTTGTACTAGAATGTGTAGTCTTTGAGATTGCCGCGAAGATTGGATCTAGGTCTTCTTTCTGCCTTTGCTTAATTAACTTCAATTTTTAAATCCTGCGTGTTCCAGATATGAAGAAGACATTAATTTTCAGCTTTGTGGTGCCAATTCAGAAGTTTGAACTTTACAACGCATGCAAAGAAAATTGCGAGGAGGAATATATACAATGGTTTTCCCACGGGTATTATCTAATATCTACGAGCTGTCAAGTAGCTAGGGTTACGATTTTCCTATTATGACTAGTCTCTGCATATGCGTAAAGAACAAGAGAAATTAAAAATTTAAAAAACAAAAGGCTAACGAAAAAAAAATAATTCAAAGTCTCGGACCCGATCGAACACCGTGAACCCACCATTGAATTTTGTCACCTCGAGTAAATTTCCTTGATGTTGGCATGTTGCATATATTAGAAAATGCATGGAAAAATGACTTAAAAAATCACTTAGAAGTAATGCTTAATTTAATGGGCTAAAAACGTTAAATTCTTAAGAGAAATTATTCAAATTGTAATTAGAGTCAAACAATTTACTTTGACTGCTCAAAAAAGACTGATAAGTAATAAAGTGATACCCATTAAAGTGAGGAAATGAACCTCTTATGTAAGGTTTTCACATGACATTATTGTGTAACAATTGATTATGTTATTTTGCTTTTAATAAATATTTACAATTTTTTACAACGATTTATTAATCAAATATAAATAATAGTACATAAATAGATATTATAATGTTGGACATATATAGGGAAAAAAGAGTGGTATTGACATTTTTCATACATATAAAGATATATAATATCAATCATTCAAATATAAGTGTTACCATTAACAACAATAATATCAATCACTCAATATTTCTTGATAATTTAACCACTAAAAATGAATAATAAATTTCAACAAAAATGGATAATAATAATTCATATAATCACTCAATGGAGTAAGTATTAACAACACACTCTCTAATACTTTTTTCCCCTTTTTTTGGTTAAAATATATTAGAAACTACAAATTTTTGAGTGAGAAACTTAATAAATTAGAAATAAAACTCATATAAATTTATGATTTCTAATAAAGTTCAACAATAATAAATTAAGTGAGTTACTAACATTTCTCATCCACAACAAAGATATTTTATATTATTAAAATAAGTAAAATTAATGAAAGTGATCTTCCTCTCTAATTACAATATTTCTTATTTTTTTTTAACAATGCTAATGAGTGTTCCTGGCCGAACACTTGTTAATTAAGGATTTGAAAATAAAAAAATTAAAAAAAAAATGAATTTTAAGTTTTGTGCATGAAATATTGTATTTTTACTGCATTTTTAATTATTTTAATTTATTCCTTAAACACTTGTTAAGAGAGATATTTTTTCATTTTTATTAAATTAAATTTTATTTCTCAACTGGGGCATTAGTTTATCCTTATGAATTGATGAGAACACAGCCTCAAATATTACAGCCATAGATCGATATTGCCAAGTCATGCCAGCAATACACGTTTCTCTGCGCCATACCAGTTAATCAACAACACATGTTGAACTGAATAAGTATTCTCCGACCTCTCCACTTGTAAATAATTACATCTATAACCGCCAGTGATAACATACAAATAATTTTGATTAGAATCAGACCTAAAAGGAACAATCTCTAGCATATTGATCCGTGTACAATATAATATATATACGTACTGTACGTACATCTGGTTATGTGTATTAATTCATATATTTGCCTTTAATTATTCCCTCCCTATTAATTAATGATCCAAAAAGTGTTCATTTTATATACAAAAACATTTACAAGCATATCATGCAATACAAGATCTCTATTTTTCTTTCGTGCTTTTGCAAAAGGGAAATTATAAAGACGAACTAAATAATATTCAACCACACTAGATATAATCCACTCAAAAATTAAAGGGTGGGATTAACAAATGAAAGAAAGAATCACTAATTATAATTAGAGATGATGGAACAAATGATCATGCATCACTAGCTACGTCACAGTTTGTATTAGAGACCTAGTATGAACGAGCTGCTTAGTGCCTTTGATCTCCTCCATTCTCTTGCTTTTGGTTCTGGGATGAAGCAACTTGGACCAAAACCCACTTTTCTTGCCACTCTTCTTATTACGATCATTACCTTCACCTTCACCTTTTGTTCTTCTCCTTGTTGCAACAACGCTCATCGACCTACTTTTGAGTACTCCACCATGCTTGGAGCTCAACAAAAAGATGGAAACCGAATTGGAGCCACTCTTTGAATCTTTATGAAAAGGGAAAGGAAGCGTTGGAGAGGCGCAAGAAGATGCGGAAGAGGAGCAATAGGAGGACAAAGAAGAAGAGGCGGAAGACGAATGACAAGAAGAAATCAATGTTGTTTTACGCGAAGAAGAAGAAGAAGATGATGAGCATGCCGAGGATAGTTGAGAAAGCTTGTCTCTCAAACAAAGAGAACATACGCCGGGTGATTGGCGGTGTGTGGGGTGCTTCTTGCAACGACCATCAGGCATGAACCTCCCAATGATGTCCTTGTCCTTCAAAGGTGGTCGAATTCTAAGGCTTGCCATAATACTATAAGTTGTTTCTTATGAAAAAGCTAGGAACAGACGTAGAGGTAGTAATAATGTTGAAGGCAACATTGTCGTTTGGAATGTGAGGGATATGGTTGATATAGAGAGAGAGAGACAGAGAGATGTGTGAATGGAAGGAGGGTGTGTTTCAGTTTCCGTGATAGTTCATGGGTGTTTCCTCAAAATGGTCTTTTTGACGGTTGAAAAACGAGACTTGGAAGGTTAAAATGGACGATCGTGATTGAAACATGTCGGGTGAGTCGGTGGCTGGGATGGCCCCGATGGGTCTTGGGTGTGTTGAAAAGGCCAAAGCTCTTTTTTGGGGGCGGCGTGGAAAATATCTCAAATTTTACAACAAAGGTTGGCGTGGACAAAATCATAATCAAAATCAAAGCAACCTTGTTCATGCTAAACTATTCAACGTGACCCTTTTGTATTGCTATTACTATTAGTATTTTCCTATCCAAGAAAGGGAAACTACAATTTTGTTTTCGGGAGTGGGGGTGTTTGTAATTTACAACTTTGTTTTTAGACAAACATCAATCAAGAAATTAGTTAATTAATTAAAATTATTTTTTATTAAATGTATTGTTAATATACTTATTATGATTTAATTTTGAAAGTGATTTTAGCATTTCTATTATTAATTTCTTGAATAATGTCTTAAGCGAGACTCTTATTTTCATTACAAGAACAAAATATAAACATCCATACAGTATATATACTTAATTCCATACAGTATATATATACTTAATTGATATTTTTTTTCCTATTTCTCTTCTTTTAATTTTTTTGGTAAAGCAACTATGAATAGTAAAGCTTTTTTTAATATTTAAAACAATTACACGTTTAAGACGGAAACTAAATTTGTTAATTAAAATAAAACAATCTTATATTAATTAATTCATATTTTTTATTGTATATTTGGAAGGGATGAAAATGAGACAACATTAAATAGAGAGAGAAAAACATAGATAACCAAATGGACTTTTTCGTTTCTTTCCTTAACCTTTTTTTAAAATTTTTTTTAATCTCTCTTGTTCTTTGCGCATATGCAGAGATTAGTCATAATAGGGATATGGTAAAAGAAAAATGGACTTTTATAATTTTTATTTTAAACTTTTATCTGTTCTCTTGATTTTTTTCCACTTAACCAAATGTAGGATTAGGTATTTCCTTTCTTTTATCGCACCACACCATCTCTATCCTTGTGTTCAGCAAAGAGAAAAAAAAAAAAAAAGAAAAGAAAATTTTGTAATTTAAATTGGAGGAAATATGAAAAAAAAATTGTTTCTTGAAATTAAATCTTTTTCTAATTTTTCTTCTATTATCTCATCAACCATATAAAGAAAAAAATATTATACGATTTTTTTATCAAAAGGACCTTATATATATTTATTTTGAAAGTATGATGAGTATTTTTCAATTTATTATCTGGCTTTGTAGGAAGAAGGACCCCACCTGGAGTTTAGTCCTGGCTGTCATGTGTGATGAGTAGGTTGGTTGGAATCTTTGTGAGTACACCCAAATCCAATGGTACGTTGCCATGCCATGAGAGTTGAGACACTGTACTCTGAACTGCGTGTATTTCATTCTTAACTTGTGTTGTGAGTCCTGACAGCTCTGTGTATTTAGGTCAATGATTCAATTGGATAAAGCCAGGGATTCAGCCATACTTTTTTTTTTCTCTTTTTGGAATGCAGTTTCAAGGTGAGTGTGTTCCGTAATCCGTACTGCAAAGGCGGGTTTTTTTTTTTATACAAATATACTTAAATATAGTTTATAACATAGACCGAATAATAAATTGTTTCATTATTAATATTTTTTAAGAAAAATTGAGAAGAAAATTATAAAAGTTTATCGAAATCAAGAAACAATATAATACATAAGATATACACAAACAAAGATATATTTAATTTAATATAATGTGTCAATATTTAAATTTTAAATTAAATAAAAAAGAAATTCTATTTTTATAAACAAAAAATAAAATTAAATGTTCAATACAAAAAAATTACATAATATAATAAAAAAATAATTTAAATATTCAAACCAAAAAATATATTTTTATTATAAAAATCATCATTATTCATTAGTTAAAAAAAGCTGTTTATCATATTTAAATTGTTTATACTAAATCTGAAATATAATTAAAATATTTAAATTATATTTCTTTTGATAATTTAAAAAATGGGACACAAACGATAACTTCATCTTCTGTTGTTTTGTTCCCGTCGCCGTATTCTGCTCCGACAGTATTGTTTAGCAACAAAGACCAACTTTCCAACCTCTAAAATTTCGAAATAGAATAAAATAAAAAAGGAAATGTCCAAGTAAATTCTTATAAAGTACGTTTTTAATTAACTATGTTCTGGGTTTAAGTCTTAGAAAGCCCAAAAATGCCAAGTCCATGTCCGTCCAGTGACAAAATGACCCAGCAAGTAACTCGCGAGGGGGGGTGGACTTGGTTACGGTGCTTAGAGAGAGAGAGAGAGAGAGAGAGAGAGAGAGAGAGAGAGAGAGATGCAAGACAACTCTTGCTGAAATGATTAGGAAATGAGTGTTACAATGGTTAGAGTTAAAATTGTAAATGACTTGAAAAGGATACCTCCAAAAAGTTGGTGGTACCAAATATGAAAGTTGGTAAATTTGAGTAATTTAAAGTGATTTTTTTTGTCCTACGACAAGAGATCATATGTATTCCCTTATCCACTAAAAAAAAATTAATCCCGTTTGTGATATGTGATTATTGCATAAGGTGAAAATCGAATTTAAAGTGATTTGAATCCACCTTTGATAATCTCCTTTCATTAATAATTAATATAAAAAAAACCCAGACAATGGTTCAAGGTCTTTTCAGCTTTTTACAATTCCACTCGATTATTAACAACTCCATCCTTCCAAACATAACCAAAATAATGGCGGAACAACAGCTGAAAATTATTGATAATTTTGATAGTCTAAATCATTCATCGCATTACATATATTAATGATATTGATTGATAGGTTAATATCCTGTCAAAATATAAAAACGAAGGGCATGCCAACTCCTCTTCTTGGAAAAACATCTGCAGTTACAAAGAAAGTATCTTACACTACTCAATTTGGTCATTTAGCCGTTTAGGAAACTTCAGAGGTACTGGCTTCTATAGGACACTGAGATACGTATGGCTTGAGCTGCATAAAAGAAGGGATTATATGAATCAGCGGTCCGTAACGGTACATGAAAAAACTACATTCATACTAGTTAGCTTTGCAGAAATACTTGAATTATAGTCATTCACGAAGAGAAATAATCTTGTTCATAGCTTATGGTCATTTATGAAGATGAAGCCATCATTTTTTGACCCCTCTAAATGGTAGAGTTGTGAAGGGATGGTGAGGCTAGGAATAATGACTGTGTTTTTAGATCACTATAGCAGACATTAAGATAGACTGTCTATGGAATTAAAGACAAGTACTAATAAGATAAAAGAGAGAGCACAGCACAGTTAAATAGAATAACCACATCACCAGAAGCCAACACCATGGTTCTTATCATTGTGGTAAGGAAGACAAAGAAAAATTCAATTAATAGTCATAGCTAAGCTAAACTATGCTAATAAGCTCAAAAGAGAAAAGCATCGAAGGAACAACGTCAAATTTATCATTAACAAAGCAATGACTTGAGTACATAATTTATCCAAGCAAATGTCAGCACAGTAAACATGTGGAAGAAAAATAGTTGAACAAAAGACAATATAAAGATGAGATTAGATAAGGGGAAGATGCAAACCTTGAAATCAGTCAAATCAGGAACTACATAATTTGGCAATTTTTCTTGCATCACTACATACCCACCTGCAACAATATGGAGATTTACATTTAGTTTGACAGTATATAAAAATACATTAATATAATATGTATGTTGATATAGTGCTCAAAGCTACACTATCACTACTCCTAAGAAAACACCATTAAAGACTGTAAAGAAAGCCATGAAGAAGATAAAATAATAACTGAGATATTTTTCATTGATGATAATAGCCAAATGAGGGATACAATATATACCCTAGTGGTTGTCAATAACAACCATACAAGTGTCCTCAGTTAACTTTAGAAAATATAAAATAAAACTGAATAATGTAAGAAGGATAATACCTAAGTTATCTAATATTTAAATTACCTATTTGGGCCTCTCCAGGCCCATCCTATCATATGTAGCTTGGCAAATTATTTTATTACTATATTATAAATACAACTTCAGTAACGAATCCAGAGTTTTATAAAGCCACATTTACAAACTCTAGACATTTACAAACTGTAGACATTTACGATATAACAAATTCTTAGACTAAGATATGGAAATGCAAGTAA
Organism: Glycine tomentella; assembly: GCA_007407185.1. NCBI lineage: Eukaryota > Viridiplantae > Streptophyta > Magnoliopsida > Fabales > Fabaceae > Glycine > Glycine tomentella. The sequence continues at coordinate 532,663 of PYAF01002533.1, forward strand.
TTTCAGTCAACCAACCCAAAAAATAGATATGGGCTAAAGAGTAAGAGTTCTCATAAAGAGCAAGGAAAAAACAAGCATCCTTCACACCAAGCAGTCCTTGTCAATCAAAGTCACAATATAGTGAAACTAGACTAAGATTTAAGAAGTTCTAAGTTTTTTACTATAACTATTTAAAAAAAAAAAAAAAAAAAAAAAAAAAAAAAAAAAAAAAAAAAAAAAAAAAAAAAAAAAAACCACAAGTTTCACTGGAAATCATTAATCATACACCTTAAATATCCGTTCACCACAATTAAGAAGATCCAGCTCAACAGTTCCAGAACACAACAAAATCTCCAAAACTTAAGTTTTAAATCTGTAGTCACTAGTCAAATAATTCAGCAAGTGCAATCAGTAAACACCATTAACGCAGAAAAAGCCTCTTCCTGAAGCTGCTGAACATGTTGATTGTCTATTTGCAAGCAAATTAGTAATAGACACTATTACCAAACAAATAAATATGCCCCATTCGTATGACAAAACAAAATATGTGTTCTAGTTCAACATGATAATCAAAGTCAGACTAGTACAACAAAATGTATTCTAGTTCAAGAATCAAGATAAGTGTTCCTTAAATAAACATAGATTAAACCACAACTTCAATTGAAGAAACAAACCTTTGCGAGTGTGGAAACCAGTAGGCTTGCAATTCTTTCCCTTGTAATAACCACGAGGAGCACGTTTTGATGATAGAATGTCAAGTGAAGATGGCCGCTTCCTTCGAAATGCCCTTCCTATTCCCACGATGAGTCCCAGAGGCATCTTTTTCTACAAGAGACGGAACAAAGCAATAATTACCAAAACCAAGCATGTCACAATCAAGGAATAACATATATAAACACAAATAATAGCAGTAATAATACATAATCAAAAGTAGAAAAATGTCTGCGTAAAAACTACTTTATGCACTCGCCGTTGGCAATTGATGAAGGTGAAACAGAAAGCCCACAGATTGCCAAACAGAGGATTCAAGGAAAGGGATCTGAGCTGGGATTGGGTTGAGGAAATGAAAATTAAGGAAAGGGAATTCGTCTTTCCGAGGGCTACAATTAGCCATAACCAAGAATTTCTTAATTGTCCCAGAGATCAAAGCTCTGCTACCCTGACCATAGCAACGCTGAATTGGTATTCAGGCACTGACAGGTGGGTTCCAAATCTGAAACTGAAATCACTAGCTCCGTGCTTTAATCTATGAGACTCAAGATACAAATTAACTAAACCCAAAAGCTTTGCACAGACGAAAACAAGTTCCTTCGTTCTGCTAATAGTGAACAAAAAATGGAAAATGCAGACAGAACCAATTCAAACACAAATCGAATTCAGCTAGGTGCGTTAAATAATACACGCGTGAAAATGTTACGTTACCCGTAACCAAACATACATTAGAGAGAGAACAGAGAAGCATACCTAGAAGTCGCAGAGAGATAACAAATTGGGTTGGAACCGTCGACGAATAATCAGTGAAAGTGGAGAAAGAAGAAACACGGGCAGTGTGGCACCGTGACGGCGTGACTGTGAGGGTTTAGGGTTCAATGAGAAGGACAAAAATATAATTTAATAAATAAATAGCAGTATAACAGTAGAAAATATGACTCGTAAATATAACCATATAACAAAATGGGCTTTGGTCTTGTTAATTAGAAATAACCATTAACAATTTAAAAGTAAAAAAAAAAAAAGTTATCATATTAAAAAAAAATGTAATGCATATCATTTTAAGTAATTAGAAATATTTAATAAGACATATTTATTATTTTTGAATTAATGTTCTTCATATAATGATTAATAAAATCACACACTTTAAATTAAAGCGATTCAAATCGTAAAGTAGCTTGAGATTTTATGTTATTGTATTTCATTTTTTATTCTTTTTTTTATTTAATATAAATAAAGCTTAAATTAAGGATATTATTGTAATTTATTTAACTATGGGTCCTGCATTGATTAGTAATATTCTCAAGTCTCAACTCAATCTTACTCTGATTCTATAATTTGGAAAAATTTAGGTTAAAAACCATCCTTATTTAAAAAGAAGTTTCTTGTTAAAGTTAGGTGCATGATATATAGTGTCCATAAACACAATATAGTGTACATTTCAATAAAGGAAAATTGACGTATCTTAATTACATGTTTACATTCAAAGTGTGTGCATTCTTAATAAGGATTATATATAGACATGGCAACGAGGGTTGCACCCACCGCACCCGCTTGCACCCGTCTAGATTTTGATGGTGAAAAACCAAGTTGATCGATTTCGAGTGCGGTTTCGGGTTTTCCTTGTTTGTTAAATTCAGGGACAGGGGCGATTTTGGTAATGGTGGTATCCACCTCGCCCCGCCCCTAAATAATAATATCCTTTTCCAATTTTCCATCAAATCCCATACCTACCTATTCCTATTCCACGCTCCAGTTCCAATCCACAAACCTCAATCTCACTCTCTTGTCAAGTGTCAACCATTTCCTAATTAGTCCAAATCCCACCGACCTCGCCTTCCGTAGCCAGCCTTGCCCCTCCAACCTCACCTTCCTCTCCCTCCTTGTCATCCTCGCTAGTGCCTTCAGCTAGCTACGTCGCCACCGACTTCGCCTTCACCCTCACTGCCTACTCCTGGGCCTTCGCCTACCTCATCACCCTCACCACCGAGATGGTCTACATCAAGGCTCAAGCACATGGTCACGAGCCCCGACCTCAAGCCCTCAACACATGGGGCTTCATCTTCTACAACAAGCTCCTCTCTCTTACGGTGACTCCCTTTTTCTCCTTCCTCACTGGCAAGAACGTCGAGGTTCTCGCTGCAGTTAGATCCCGCTGCCTTTTCGACCCTATTGCCTTCTACGCCATCTCCCTGTCTTGTCTCTTCGACTTGCTCGTTGCTCATTAGTTTCTTTGGATTTGCGGTTGTTTCAGCCACAGCGTTCACCGTCACCGGCGCGGTGAAGATGATGATGATGATTTGACAGGTGAGAGTGACCGGTTGATTTTCACGGGGTTGGGTGGGGCGGGGCAGGACGGGACGGGAAAATCGACCCCCGTCGAGGGCGGAGATGGGGGCAAATTTCTGGCCCCGTTAGTTTTCGAGGGCGAGGGCAGGGGCGGGGATGGGGGAGGATTTGAGAGGCGGGGGCAGTTAAAATGAAAACTGGCCCCGACCACCCACATTGCCATGCCTAATTATATAGGTAAAAAAAAGAGGCTAAAATATTAGTATCGATAATGTGGGTACTACTCTTGCATCAAATGAAATTGATTGATTAATATTCCAGTGAAATAATCTCATGATCATGAAGGCAGGCAATGATTCAAGAATTTTTAGTGACATTTTCGGGGAAATTGAACAAAGATATACTTGTGGATGGAAAGGAGTTACATTTAAGCTTTCGCTTTAAGTATAACGTCTTACAAAGTGTACTTTGAATCCATCGTTTTACATTCTCTATAATACAAGACGAATCTTCAGATGCGTGCGTGATAACTAAGAACCTAATCCTAAAGGAACCTAGTATAAGCCTAACCTTTGATAATTTTTACTGAAGCGGCATAAGCAGGATACAAAATTCATGCCGCAAAAAATCATAGTAAACTATAGTGTATCTCTTCAATGTTTCTGTTGGTCCGTGTGTATCATTTTTACCTCACTAAACTAACTTCTTCTTCGGGCATACTTTTGGAATCATGTTCTTGGCATGATGAAAACTGAGCACAGCAGGAAGAAATGTCGATTCCAGCCACCTCCATAGCATCGCAGACCCATTCAGGAACATCACCTTTCGGGAACTGCAGTATGAACATGTAAGTAGGTCTAACAATAACTAGAATTGGAAAAAAATTATGATGTCAAAAGAAATATATTACAGTTTTTCATTTTCAAAACAAAAGTCAATGTAATGTGACCAAAATTCAAAGTTGATGTAATTTTCTCAAGCATACCATTTTGTGTAGAAAGTCGCATACAAACCTACAAAAAGTATAAACGAAATATGGTTATTGGCATAAAAAGGAAGGAAATTGTCGAATGGAAAGTATCAATTCAGATCAAAAGTGAGATAGAATGAGAGAAAAGAATAATTAAATATGAACATACTCTGGGAACCTTCCTTCAACTATTGAAGAGTGTAGATTCCTACTGAGCTGCAAAATTTGGAAATACAATGACTTTAATCATACATATTAACACGAGTACATAACTATATAGTTATGATAGTCTTTTTATCAGATGATATTGCTTCTACTTGCCTGCAACAAGTAGTATAAAATTAATTGCTTAATTAATTAAATTAAATTAAATTTTAAATATTTAAAAATAAGGTATATATAAGATTCATTAAAATTATTTAAGATCTCAATTTGGAATCTACCAATAAAGAAAAAAATGTCACTCTTTAATCTTACGTGATAAAATGGTCTAAGATTTCAATTTAGATTTACCATTAAAGATGCTCTTATTTTCTTTCTTCATGTAATAATTGAAATTTTATAATAACATAACTTATATAATATATTTATTATATAATAAATTTTGGACATACATCTTTCTTATTCCCAACCTTAGAAAGGGATCTCAATAAAAGTAAAAAGTAATAAGTTGGTGCTTAATGCAAGTATTTTTTCTTAAAATAAAAAATAGGATTAAAAATAAGTTAGGTTAAAATTTTAAAAATATTTTATTTAAAAAAACTGATGCAAAACTAAAAATAACAAATCAATCAATATTTTTTCAGTTTTGTTTGGAAAAGGATAAATATTGTGGCACCTTATAGTATTTTATTTTTTATATATATTTTTAAGAATTAAACATTTAAAAATAAAAATTATTTTCAGAAAATAAAAATAAAATATAAACACTCAACCCTGCCGCCTTAAATTTTCTATTAGAAATTAATTAATAGTAAGCCAAAATGTAAGATTAATAGATACTTTCATACTACACTTTAATTTCATGAAAAAATACGATTGAAAATAGACATTCTCGAACATGATTTTCTATTAAATTTATAAAAATAATTGGTGAATTTTTTTATTTATTATTATGATATTTATTAACTTCGCCAATAATTCTATTAATCACATTTTTTACTTTCATCTACATACTCAATCCATCACCTTAGAAAAAGGGAACAATCCCAGTATCACTATTAGCATCAAAGTATTCCCGTGAGATATGATGACATTGATGAGTGACAGAGATATTTTTATGAAGGAAAAATTATGGCAGGTACACCGGAATCGACTCCACTGCCACGTTCTCGTCTCTATTCCCAAACTAGCATACACGTGTCAGCCATGAATTTCGCATTGCTTGCTTCCATGCTTCTCTACTAAAAATAAGCTCAATCTCATTCATTCACATCATCACCTCAACACTCCAATCTTGCATATCCTTTGCTTTCACAATGCTCCATCAGCCACTACTTTACGCTTCCAAACTCGTCACTCAGTCCACACTCTTCGCTCCGATTTTTTCCGGCGGAAACAACGCCGGCCATAGTTCGTTTGCCGGAAATTCGTCCGTCTGTGACGTGAGGTACTTCACTTCCAAATTTGCATCCACTGGTTGTAATTCGCAAGCATATTAGGTTATTAGCAAACTCTAAGTGGTTTCGAGAATTTACATTTGGTTTTATTATTAGGTCGTTGAGGTTTATGAAGCAAGCATCGGGAAGCCAATCGAACAATGAACATCGTATTTTTAGCGAGGTACATAACGTAATCGCAATGCATTCAACTATTCAAGTACTTCGAGTGGTTTCTCATAGCTATTGTAAAATTTGATTGAAAATTTTGGCATAGTTCAGACAATGGATCGTGCCAAGCATAGGGCAATTACTGCTTATGGTGGTCGTGCTCAAGAAGGTGTTCTTGAGGTATTTATGTCATTTATGTTATGTGCGTCACTGGCCTTAAGATGAAAACTCTGGTTCTATTATCCAAAAAAAAGAAAAACAACAACTGTGGTTCTCACAATAACAGAGAGCATGATTGTAGAATGACTGGATTTGGTATTGCAACTCCAAATTGAATGTGCATCTGTGATATAAAAAAAGAGGAAGTTTCACGGATATGAAACCTTTTTGAATTTTGATGTTAGTCTCACTACTTCTAGGATGAACTTTAAAGTTCAAATTTTAATCTTAAAAGCAAATAGTGGGATGAAATCGATGCAATTGAATGTCGTTATATTTCAATCATGCTGCAAATTTTCATTGACTTTTTTGACATACCTCTCTGATGCAATATTCTTGCTTATCTTTACACCTATTGCTCTTCAACTACGTTAAGTGTCCCATCGCATATCTGCTGTTGAAGAGTATCAATCTATCAAATACTTTAACCTATCCATCTTGTTATGTCTTACTGTTTGCAATTCCAGGAAGAATCCTCCAAGGTGATAGAGAGCAGACCATCATGGAAAGCTTTTCCTGGCCAGTCATTTCCATTAGGGGTATCAGAAGTTGACAGTGGCATCAATTTTGCTATTTTTTCACAAAATGCAACTGCTGTCACACTTTGTTTAGTCCTTTCTGAGAGGTAAATTTAGATATTCTTTATGTAATATTATTTTAGTTCAAACTTTAAAATATTTCATGGAATTAAAAGATGTATATATTTGAAAGATGTATTTTGTTTAATTTGATTTTAGCCACATGTAAGCATTATTGTCATGAGTCTTTACTGTCTAACATTGTTATATTAATTGGATTTCTTATGGCATGGCCTCTTGGCACTGGAGCAACTTAAATAAATACTAAAAATTTTAGGATATTATTCATGCTAGGAAAGTGTAACTGTGTAATTACATTATCCGTTTTTATTGTAGCTTTGGTTAATGGGCATTAAGGTTATATATTTACAATAACCATTCATTGGCCCTCACTTATTAACTTAGGCTTTTAATTAGTCTGATTAACAAAATGGCCTACAAGTCAATCTTTCTTGTTCTCAGTCAAATTAAAGCTTTAGCCCCCCCATGTTGTGTAAGTCAAGTTTTGCAGGATTTTCTCTGTCATTTAAGGTCCTGATGAAATTTTGAAGAGGGTGCAGACTGCTACTTCTTTCTAATGTTGCATATGTTGTAATTCATACTTCAGTCTTCATACATCATACCTTCTGGTCATTTTTAAGACCAATATATCTTTTGCATCCAATATAGCTTCAATTTAATTGGAGTTCTCTTCTGTGGCTTGACTATATGTCTTGACAAGAATCATATGTTCTTGACTGCAATATTGCCTGAATAATCCAGCCATTAAACATTATGCTCTGATTCTAGTTTTTTTAAGTCGATATAACCATAAAAAATATTGGTTTCCTTTTTGTTTTGCACACTTATTTTGTTATAATGTATTTTAGGGGAAGTATTGACGCATTGGATGGTGGCATGATAGAAATGGTTTTGGATCCTGATTTGAACAAAACTGGGGACATTTGGCACATATGTATTGAGGTATCTTCTATTAGATTGCCTAGACTTTGGCCTTGCCTTGGTCTTTCACTTGAAATTGTTGTTATAGGGTCTGTATCAGCTTTAAAATACAACACCTGCACAATTACCTGAGTAGCTTTCCAAATTGTTTAAATAAATAACATTTTTCTGAGTATTTGAGCGTAAAACTTGCATACATCTATGCAATATCTTCCAGCTTGTTAATCTTGTGTCAGAAATATCTCATTGAACAGACTAGTTAGTTCGTGTTTCTTTTATTTTTTGGGGGTGGGAGAATAGTTTTTCTTTTTCTTTTTCAAAAGCTCCTAGAAATTTAAGAAATAAGGCATGTTGCCTATAAATAAGAAGATGGGTTGAGAGAGATTTATCTTGTCTCTTGGAAAGGATTGGACTCTTAGAGTGGGGAGAGGTCAGGGTCTCCTGAATAGCCCTAGTAATACTGTAATTTATCTCTAGCTCTATTACCAAAGAGTTGTACACTGGTACTGAAGATAATACACATCTCTATCAGTTCATCTACTTTCTTTATTTTCTTTATTCTCTACCCAGTTCTATCAGAAATCAACTAAAAGAAGCTCTCCCTTCCCCCCCTAGAATAGCTTATCTAAACACGGTCTTAATAGTAGCTTTTAAGTATTTTTCTTTCTTTCAATTTTCAATGTGTAGGATCTTCCACGAAGCAATGTTCTGTATGGATATCGCATAGATGGACCTCGAGACTGGGGTAAGGGGCATCGATTTGACAGCAGCATTGTGCTTGTTGATCCTTATGCGAAACTAGTTGAAGGTCGAAGATATTTCGGGGATATTAGCATGAAGATGTCTAAGTTTCTTGGCACATATGATTTTGATAGCTTGCCTTTTGACTGGGGAGAAAATTACAAGCTTCCAAATATTTCTGAGGTATTTTTCCTGCATAATTGGCTGCTATTGCTTGTAAGTGATATTTATTACAATATTTTTCCTAGATCAAGGCTTCTTGCAAGCTGATTTGTGTTATGTCTATGGCTAGATCCTGCCTTTGCTTGGTATGCTATTACACCTGATGTCTAGTCTTCATTTGACTGAGGATATGTTTCTGGCTGAATGAAGTCTAATGTGTGCTCTTCCATTTTCATCATTTTTATGGCTGCAAATACAGAAAGATCTTGTTATATATGAGATGAATGTCCGTGCATTTACAAGTGATGAATCTAGTGGTTTGGATAGCAACATTCGTGGCAGCTACCTCGGTATGATTGAAAAGGTAATGTTTGTGTTATAATTAAGACAAATATGATGCATCACTTTGATTCATGAGTACAAGTTTCTAAAAGTTAGATTTCCTTGTGTTTATGAAACGGATTGAAGAAAGTTTTCCTTTGGGTCCAACAGCAGTTCAACCATTAAAATATAGACAAATGAGAAAAGATGTTATATTGACAAAAATGGGGATTTGAAAATTGGAATGATGCTAATTTCATAATGTACTGTTGAAGTTCTGTAGCAGTTTCAAACCATTGATGGAATAACATATTGACTTTTTACAAAAGTAATGGAAGGTATCTCCTTCCCCCACTATTAGAAGGGAACTGATTTCGATGAGTTTCAGTTAGTAAGGAAGTTTCAGTCTCTTGAATCGTACTTTGGCAGGGATATATAGCTCTCAAATCTGAAGGATAGGAAAAGGATAGAGTTTTCAAAGAGAATTATATTGGGCTTATCGAATCTTTCTTTGATATCTCATAACAATACATGACATTGACTCAACAAATCTGAATACACTGTATGCAAAATATATGCATGTTAAAAATGACTGGGATCCTAGAGTGGTTTTAAACCTTCTATAGAAGATGAGAAAAAGTCATTTTCTTCATGTTGCGCTCAGAATTGTGATGAGACTCGTAGTCATAGCTAACAAATTTCAATGTGTTGGGTGGCACATGTTATTTTTGTGTTCAATTTGTTCTATGGTAAATGCAAAGTTCATAAATGTAGTATTTCTTAGATACTGCGATACTGCCATATGTTTAAAAGAAGCTTTGTATGTTCTTGTTAGTTACTTGGAAATGATATTCTTGCGGTAATCTTGTTAGATACAACAAGAAGAAAGAAAGTCTTAATACTAAAAAGCTTTTCCCTCAAAATTATGTTACCATTTGGTATCACAGAAAAGGAGGTTGTATGCAATGCTTTAGTGGCTACACACCGTCTTCAATTTTATGAAATATAGCTGTTTATTTATTACTATGTGCTTCATACTTATTATTTATTGTCTTTATTTAAACTTATTTTGTTGCTTGCCTATTAGATTCCACACCTTCTAGAGCTTGGTATCAATGCAGTAGAGTTGCTGCCTGTCTTTGAGTTTGATGAGTTGGAATTCCAGAGGCGTCCAAATCCCAGAGATCACATGGTAAACTAGAAAAGTATTATGCTTTGTTTTTTTGTGTCAAGGTTTCTTATTGAAGCCCTTCCTTATGTACTGTGTATTCCCCAATAAATAAATAAATAAAAGTAAAGGGATTCTGTCTTGCTGTTTACACATGAACTCTGAAGAAACTTAGTGCATGATAACTGAATACATATGGGAAGCACAACAAAGATTTTCATTTTCAGAGTTAATGTGCAAATCTTAAAACACCAAGTATGGTTGTGATATGTATTTTTCTTTGATTATTGAATTGAAGAGATCAGAGTATATAACTTTAGCTTACTAAGTGGCATTATGACACTGATGGTTGTATTTTTTTTTCCAAGATTAATACATGGGGTTATTCGACAATAAATTTCTTTGCTCCTATGAGTCGCTATGCTAGTGCTGGTGGAGGATCAGTTAATGCTTCCCGAGAGTTCAAGCAAATGGTTAAAGCCTTACATTCTGCTGGTATAGAGGTAGTAATATTAATATTTCCCTAGTGCAACTTTGGAGTGGAAGTATGCTTTACATTGTAATTTCCTGGTTCTGTCTTATTTTATATTATCTAAAGTCTTATTTATATACCTCTTGGCTCGTTCAATAAATCTTATCCATATGCAGGTTATTTTGGATGTTGTCTACAATCATACTAATGAGGCTGATGATGCCATTCCTTACACTACTTCATTTCGTGGCATAGATAATAAGGTACTTTCAATTATGCCAACTTTCTCTCATATCACAATTCTACAACAATTTAAAAAAATTCCTAGTGAGTTTCTCTCAAGTTGTTCACCTGTCATTGGAATTTTGGAAACACTATATTTAGCTTTGGGTTCATGTATCCACTAACAATTTTTTCTGTGATGTTAGTTATATAGAATTTTGAAAAATGAGTTGCTTTTTCTTTATGAAAATTTTCTTCATTTCTACAGATTTATTACATGCTGGACAATAATGGGCAATTGCTGAACTTCTCTGGCTGTGGTAATTTTATATTTTGGGTCTAACCATTGAGATTCTATCTTTGCAGCTTTATTCGTATGAATTTACAACTGCATTCACCTATTGTTAATTTATACTATTGAACATATTTTGTTAATTTTGTGGGTTTTCTATATTAATGATACTGTATATACATGTGATGACACTTGCTCTCCCTCTGGGTAGAAAATCAGCCAACCATAAATTTAAAGAACTTTTTTTGCAAACAAAACAGGCACCATTCATATGATATTGTACATTGGTGTAACATGGACAAGTAGGCAAAAAAAATAGTTGCCAGTAGGAACAACAATAGCACATGAATAGCCAAACAGCTGTAATAAATAACATGTATGTTGTCCATGAGGCTGGTCCCAGTCCAAGTTACCTAAATCCAAGTTTTCTTCAGGCCCTTGCTAAGGGTCAGGCTTGGGCCTAAGGCTGTGAATAGTCCAGGAATAAACCCTTACAAATTGCACTTTTTGTACAAGGGAAACATCAACATTAACAACACCTTTAACCCAAGTTAATTGGGATCGGTGGTAGATGAACCCAGTGATAGATCAGAAATAACACAAAGAACGAAAAAGGGAGAGGGGAGGAAAAAGTGGAAATAAGACAAAAGAGATGAAAAATAAGCTAAAATAAAAGAGGGGTGAAAGGAGAAGGGGAAAAATGAAGAAGAAAAGAACTAAAAAAAAAGGAATGACTGGAATATAAAAATACTAATGGATTTAACCCTCTACTAAGCTTATAGCTTTTCTCCACTCCGTCCTAAGACATACCGTCCGCCAATCTATATCCCACTCCATTAGGTCTTGTTTAACTACTTTTCCCCAGGTAAGTTTCAGTCGACCGGTCGACCTCTACCTCTCTTTGTGTTGAGCTCTTGGTAACAAACTCTTGTTCTTACGGGAGCATCCAGTGGTCGTCTCATAACGTGTCCAAATCACCTCAATCTATGCTCCCTCATCTTTTCAGATACCGGTACCACTGCTGCCTTTTGTCGAATATCCTCATTTCTTATCTTATCCATCTTCGTATAACCATATATCCACCTTAACATCCTCATTTCTGCTACCCCTATTTTATGCTCATGTTGCCTATGTGCTGGCCAGCATTCCACTCCATATAACATTGTCGGTCTTACAGTTGTTTTATAGAATTTTCCTTTTAGCTTAAGGGGAATTTTGCGGTCACACAAAAACCCCGATGCACTTTGCCATTTCATCCATCCTGCTCTGATTCTATGATTTACATCCTCATTAATCTCACCACCTTTTTGCAAAATTGATAAAAAAGTAGGGTTGGCGTCAGGGGTTGCAAATCGGCCGTAACATACCAGCTATTTTTTATATGATGAACCTTTATGATATTTTGTACAAGGGAAAATTTGAAGAAATTTGGTGCAAATTGCAACTGGGGACTTTTTTTTAAAAGAAAAAACCGAGCAAAAGAACTTATGCATTTTAAAATAATTATTGTTTTTTTTTTAGACAATGGCGTTTTCATCCTAAATCCTAGTACTATCATTTTTATTGTGTCTACTCTTACAGAAATAACTATTTTGCGAGAAAATTGACATGAGGAACAAAGGCTAAGAAAAAATGTAGAGACCAGAGATCATTAATATTTACAAAGTTGTGTAAATATAGTAATGGGTTAGGCTTTTGGGTTAGCCTATGTCAACCCTAGGCTTACCTATAAAATGGTCTACGCCTAGTGTTTGGCTTGGACTGAAGTGTGTTAAACCCAAAGCTAGGCATGTCTGACCAAGCCCGCTAACCATGCAGGTTGCAAAACTCCAGAATCCACATTTGTAATGGAAAGAAATAAACATGAAACGAACGACAGTTTCACCAAATTGTTGGATTACTTTTGTTAATGCTCAAAGTGTCAGGATGTATCTTCACTTTCATTGAGAGTCAAGAGACCTGAAGCTATGTAGTATGTGTTTCCTTGTTACCTTTCAATAGAACCTTGTGCAACACCAGGGTACTCTTAAATTTCATGAACAAGTTGCAAACTATTTCTTATTTTTCACAACATACACTAGCAGCTCATTATGTGGAGCTGTGCTTTTTTGTCTCTGAGAAGTGAGAACATTTAATATGAAAAACTTTATTTCTATGACTGTTTTGAAAATTAAGAGATATCAAATTATCAATATTTAAAGTCTTCTCACTGGGAGTGAATGTTTATCCACAGGAAATACATTGAATTGTAATCATCCTGTGGTCATGGAGCTAATTCTTGACAGCCTAAGACACTGGTATGGACTACTTATATAAAATGTTAATTTTATGATTCTGGATTTGTATATGCCTTGATATATCTCGATTTATTTCATAAAAAATTGAATTCATTGAATACCAGCTTCTCCATGTTCATTTGTATCTCATAGAATTAATATACCATAATTTATAGTTTTCTGGTTTCTTAAACTGATACATGCTCATGAAGCTCTCCATATTGTCAAGATTTCTGTATGTTCTCCGCCTTTTTCTGTGATTCTTTTATACTCAGTAATCAATAAATGCTGGCTTGTTTGCAATCTGCATGAGGGTCTGGTAATGTATGACCATTGCTATTAATTTTTTGAAATGAAAGGACTCATCTTTTAGCATTGGAAGTACTATCATTTATAAACTAACTAAGTCATCATTTTCTTAAGTTCCTAATTATTGAAGCACTATTGTTATTTTAATAATATTTTTACTTTATTGTAGGGTCACCGAATACCATGTGGATGGATTTCGATTTGATCTTGCAAGTGTCCTGTGTCGAGGAATTGATGGCTCCCCCCTCAATGCACCCCCACTTATTAGGGTAAATAATTAATATGCACAAGCTATATTTAATGAGTTCAGCTGTCATTTTCTAGGACACTTAGTATTGTGCTTATCAATTAGTTTAGTTCAGCCATTTGAGATCACAAACAATGCGAAACTATTGCCAGACATGAGTTGGACATTCATGTCAGACATAATGCAACACTCTAAAATTTCTAGACATTTTAGATTTTCATTGCACTTACTCTATTAGTGTCCATGACTTTTAGCTCTGGACTGATGTAATTAGTTTTACTTTGGGGCTAGTAGATCTAGACCTATATATTGTGTCAAACTGAACAAATCCAAACTGAAAGCACTCGATTTAAGCCTCTGGTTTATTGGGTTTTGGACATATAAAGAAAAGTCCGTACAGATTTTAGTAGTTTAAAGAAATAAATAAATGAGAATCCAAAATTTTATCATAGGATGTTAATATAACTAGACCTGTATATTGTGTTGGACTGAACAAATCCAAACTAGAAACAGTCAATTTAAGTCTCTAGTTTAATGGGCTTAAGACATCTAGAGTTCCTACAGCTTTCAGTAGTCTAAATAAATAAATGAGAGTCCAAATTTTATCACAGGTTGTTAATAACATTCCAAGCCATTCATTACAGGGAGAGCTTGAGCAACTTAAGTGTCTGCAAATTTGCAGCTTTACCTATTCACAATGGTACTGGGATTGGGGTGGTGGAAGCACACAGAGTGTTAGCTAAACAGATGGATAAATAGTGGTGACATTAAGATGACAAATTTGATCAAACAGGCAGCAAGTAAAACTATATAAAGTTGTGAAAGGAATTGTTTGGCCAAATTGGCACACAGAAGGGCAAATTTCCCCCTATGCAAAATAGAGAAAGGAACTGATTTCAATTACACATGAGCTGAAAGCCTGAAACCAATTAAAGGATTTGAAAACAAGCCTGTCATACAAAAGCGATACAGGAAGAAAATGCTAAATGAAAAATCTGGCTTTTTGCTCCTTTCAGAAACATTAATGGGCTAAAAGTTCACAATTTCAGGGCACATTTTCTTCTTATAACCCTCCAAACCTTTGAAGACCTTCACATCAGATGGAAATTCAAGGCTATCCTAGTCAGAAATTGCAAGCCAAAAGGAGCTAAGCAACTCAATCAAAATTTAGAATCAATTAGAACCTGAATTTGAGTCTATTTTTGTTTTTGATCAGTTTTGGTTGATTTGGTTTTATCTAAGTTGATTAGTTTTAAACACACCTACAATTTATAGATTTGAAGACAACAATGAGTAGTAGTTTTCTCCCTCATCTAGAAAATTGAGAATTTATAAATTTTAATGTTTTAGTCAACTAATTTTTATGTTCTTTTGCAGGCTATTGCTAAAGATGCAGTATTATCAAGATGTAAAATTATTGCAGAGCCATGGGATTGTGGAGGTCTCTATCTTGTTGGGAGCTTTCCAAATTGGGATCGGTAATATTTTTGTTATTAATGTTTCTTATTTTTTTAGTGAATATTTATTTTATGAATAATATTGAGCCCTGCCCCTGGCATAGCAGTAAAGTTTCACCTTGGTGACCAGCTGGTCATGTTGATGAGCTTTCGGCCTGGTCAAAAGCAAACAATTTCACCAATGCAGGCTTCATGATCTTTGTGATTTTGATAGTGTATAGGTTACTAGTTTAATTTTTTATTTAGTGGCTTGCTATCATTTATATTTGCAATTATTTGTTTTTTGTGGTTGCGACCTTCATCACTGGCAACTTTGTAGTGATTATGTATGAAAGCGCACCACAAATTGTATAAATAAAAATCATCACAAAAGTTACTTTAATTCTGTCATTAAATTACTTAAGGTTGTGGCATTGTTTTTAGTTCCTCTGCATGAAATGGTCACTCAACGGCATGTGATCTATGTTTTTGCCAATGGTCAACATCTGAACTGCACCGATATGATTTTATTTTTAATGCCGATAAGATGATTTCAAGGGCATTATCTCCGCACAAGTACTGGAAATTAGTTCTTCCGTGGAGAAGTTAATCTATTTTTAAAATAGAAAGCCTGTTTTCTTCATTAATGGTTTGTGTTTGATGTAGGTGGGCTGAATGGAATGGGAAATATCGTGATGATGTACGGAAATTTATTAAGGTAATTCTAAGAGACTAAGAGTAACAAGATACTTAATTTAAATTGATCATTTCGTCCAGATTGTCTGACCTCTCTTTTGCATAAGGTTGCTGGCATGCTAGAAAAAGGAAATAGAAATCATTAATCAACTGTCTCCTATCAATATTATGTTTGGCGAGTAAGAAATTCAGATAGAAAAACTGACGGGTTGTAATATGCTATGATTTGATTTGTGACTAATTTTGATTTTTTCCTTCTTTGTTGTTTCCTTTTAAAAAGTTAGCTGACAGGCTAGTAAAAGGAAATAGAAATAAACTGTCTCCGATCAAAATTATGTTGTTTGGGGAGTAAGAAATTCAGATGGAAAAACTGACGGGTTTTGTGATATGCTATGATATGATTTGTGACTTATTTGATTTTTTCCTTCTTTGTTGTTTCCTTTAAAAACATGTCCTAGGGTGATTCTGGTGTGAAGGGGAGCTTTGCAACTCGTGTTTCTGGGTCTTCTGATCTTTACAGTGTAAGCTGCTTATAGATTTGTATGTTTGTTGACTTTATGTGTTTGATATCATGTTGAAGACCAATTCTCCCAAAACATAAGCTGTGAACTAAGAGGCCTGAGAATGGCTTATATGGTCTAAAAAGTATGAAATTGAACTTTTGGTGGTAGAATATTAGATTAAACTACTGTAAATTATTCTCAAGTCACAGCATTTTATCCTTCACATCAAGCATACATATATAAATATAAGGTTGAATTTTCTCACATCTTATCATTCATGCCCTTTTTATGCTGTATCAAGTTAATATATTGAAATTATTGATCTAAGATATATTGTAGCTGATTTTTACCTTAATTTCATGAATTGCTATACTCTGCTATATAAATAATCCTATAATGATCGCCTCCTTCCTTCGTTTGTTTGTCTTACAGGTGAACAATCGTAGGCCATATCATGGTATTAACTTTGTTATTGCACATGACGGATTCACCTTGCGTGATCTTGTTTCATACAATTTCAAGGTATCTCTTCTTAATTATTTTCTTGAATTTATTGTTCATCAAAACCTAGTATCTTTCTTGCTTCTTGGTTTTGTAGCACAATGAAGCCAATGGGGAAGGTGGAAATGACGGAAGCAATGATAATTTTAGTTGGAATTGTGGTTTCGAAGGTAATTTCCAAATTGCGATGCTTTATTTGCTGTCTACAGTTTAGCTATGCTTGTTTAGCAATGTGGATTTGCTTTTTTTGGGAATGTGGACCTTACATAGTTATATCTATGTTTAACTTACAAAAGTAACCAGCTACAAATACAATTATGACCTTTACCAATGTTTCTTGGTTAGGAAGAGATTGAAATTTATTTTCCTTTTACTGAAAACTGTTAATTATCTCTATTTGTTTGTCAGGGGAAACTGATGATGCTAGTATAAGAGCTTTGCGATCACGGCAAATGAAAAACTTCCATTTGGCATTAATGATATCTCAGGTACATACTTGGATGACATTTTGGCATGCTTCATTTGTTTATTAACAGAAAATTGTGTTTGGAATCCAAACCCTGTCTTTTCCTGGTTGCATTTATCGAATTTTGGCTAATTTGCCTTTGCAGCATTTTGTTTGGGTTAATATGCAAATTATCTTCGACTTTGGCTCTTTAACAAATAACCCCATATGGTTTCAATTTGGCAATTAACGTGTTGAAAATTTCAAGTTTCAACAGATGACAAAGGAATATTTATGAGTTTCTTGGCAATGAAAGAGTAAGTGGTATTTTTACCCAAAAAAATTAGTTATTTGCCTTATTAAATGATCTAAAAAAGGGTAACGTAGTATTTTTACCGCAATAAAATAAAATGAAAAATGCTAGGAATACACTCTTTTGAACGCACTCCTTTATATTGGTTTAAATTTATGGGAAATCACAAACTTTTGTGGGTCCTATATCCTATTTAATGACTCTCTCTCCTAATTTTGTAGTTTTCAATGGATTTTTTAACCAATAAGTGATTGTTTGACGGTGTTTGTTCCTAGCATCTCAAATAAAATTAACTCGGAAAAGTTAGAATTCCACCTCCTTCACGAAAACAAATTTTATTAGAAAACATAGCTAAAAGGCATTACTGGGAAACATTGTTTCCTGGGGATGTTATTTTTTAAAAAGTAAACCAAACATGGGAAACAAAGTATCCTAACTTCAGATTCCTTGGAAACGAAAAAAATTTCTTGTACCAAACGCTTAATGGTTGGTAGTTGCTGCTGGCTATATATTGAAAGTGCGATAATTGACAAATTTAAAGTTAAAACCACAGCTATGTGCAAGGGTCAAACTTGATGGGGAATATTTGCATATTAACATTTTTTATATAACTATACACGCAGTTTAGATGTTTATAATGTATTACTCCGTCTTCTCGATTAATTTTCCTTTTTAAAGAAAACTAGAAGCACAAATATATATTTTCTTTTTTCTTTTTTTTTTTTGTGCTATGCTACCACTGAAACCATAATGATTTTAAACTTTGTGATGAATGACCAGGGTACACCAATGATGCTAATGGGGGATGAATATGGCCATACTCGCAATGGAAATAACAATAGTTATGGGCATGATACTGCCATTAATAATTTTTTGTGGGATCAGGCAAGTTTATAGCATCCCTTTGGACCGCTTCCTACTAGAGACTATTTCTTAATGCATTATCTTTCTGCTAAATAGTTGGATGCACGGAAGAGTGATCACTTCAGGTTTTTCTCAAACGTGATAAAGTACCGGCATGCACATGAAGTATTCAATCATGAAAGTTTTCTCAGCAAGGTAATTTTTTTTGCTTCACATTTTAATAAGATAATATAATATGGTAAACATCGCTATATTTTTATTAAAACAGACATACACAGATACATTGCCATTTATGCTTATGCAACAGTTTTTATTTTGCAGAACGACATAACATGGCATGAAGACAATTGGGACAATCATGACAGCAAATTTCTTGCATTCACGTAAGAATATATGCATATGTTTATTTGAGAATTGAAATAGAAAAGTCATATTGTAATTTTAGTAATTCTTTCACACAACGGGGCTCCTCAAGAACCTCAACACTACATGGGGATATCATCTTGGTCTTGGAATATAATTTATGCATAATGTGCAATGGTTAATATAATGGAAAAGCAGAGTTTTTCTTGATTTTTTCCCTCTGCTTTTAAAACATTCTTATTAGTGAATATTTATTGCTCATTATCGGAGTTAACTGAGACTGACTTGCTTTCCACTTTGTGCTTGTGTTTGTGCAATGTGCACGCAGACTTCATGACAGGAGCGGGGGAGATATCTATTTGGCATTTAATGCTCACGATTACTTTGTCAAAGTTCTGCTGCCGACACCTCCAAAAAAGAGAAACTGGTTCCGTGTGGTAAGTTTTTCCTTCTCGCTCGGGGCATTTCCAAAGATACCTTCTTTCAACCTGCATACATAATTACAACGCTTAGACATAGAGCACTATTTATACCCATTAAGAGTTGAGGAGCAAACTTGGTTCCCAGGGGAAGACAAATGTTTGGGCACCATTTAGGAGTAGGGTCTAACCATAGCGATACCTTGTATATTAAACAAAGAAAAAGTATTTTGTTTTTTACATGACAATAAACCATAAATTTGGTTCTTGAAGTATCACCCTTTCTCCTAAATAGTCTTTAAAACTGATGAAATTATATAAGTAATCCTTAAAAGCTTTTTAAAAAATTATGCTACATAGTCAGTCAAGTATTTAAAAACTCTTAAAATTAAGAACTCTGAACGCGTATGCAGGTGGACACTAATCTCAAATCACCGGATGACTTTGTCCTTGATGGTGTCCCTAACGTAGGAAACACGTACAATATAGCTCCATACTCCTCCATTCTTCTTGAGGCGAAGTTTTGATTGTAGAAGCTGTTATATAAAAACGAAAAAGAGAAAAGCACTAGAAGACGTATATGTATATATACAAAAAAGATAACTGCATCTGCATGGGAAGTGTAGTTCAGCTAGGTCAAGGGGAACAAAAGTGGAAGAGGAAAAATCTGAAATCTTGTCTTTTCCAGAATGGAGCATGGCATGAGTTGGGTTACAAGCTACTTGAGATCGGTCTTATGAATTTGGTTAATCATCAACACTTTATCTATACGTATATTGTAAATTTGATCTGAATGTAATAAATGCCATTATCTACCTATATTCATATGGTATTGTTTACTTTGTAAATTTGGCTTGACTGTAATAAATGCTATTAATTTATATTGAATAGTCTAAATTTAATAATTCCCTTTCATGGTTATATGATTATGATAAAATTAGTTGAAAGTTGAAAGCTAAAAAGTAACTAAAAGTTGAAAAGTTAGTTTACTAAATTATAAGGGTTTAATAAAACTAATAAAGTAGTTGAAAAGTTTAAAATAATTAAAAAATAATAAAATTATGTTTATTTAAAAAAGATAAACACTTTGATAAATATATTAAGAATAAAAAAAGAGAAGAAAAAATAAAAAGTTAGAAGTTAAAGTCTTAAAAAATGTTAAAAATTATTATAAAAATATTTATCAAACAATTAAATAAATTTTTTATTAACAAAAAAATTATAAGCTAATTGTAACATATCGTCGAACATAGTCTTATCAACAAAATTTAAGTCTTATCAAGTCTCAAAGTTACATTTATAAAATAATTAATTAATGATGAAATCTAATACTAGATAAATACTTTTTACTTCTTTTTTCATTGGTTGTCTTGATGTACTCAATAGAAATTTTTTCAAAGTTTAAGAGTATTTATTTTTTATGATAATAGTATAAAATGAGGGTTCTTTGCCTTATTAGTTTTGGACTAGAAATTGAGGATTAGTTAAAATGTGTATGACACGTTGGTTTCTTATGTAAAGAATTTATTTATATCACTATAATTTAATTAGACGACAAATCTATAAAATAAATTGTTAAAGACATTTAAAAAATGAAGTTGCTTAGTTGTTCAGTAACAAGTAACAATACCCTTTGATGGCAGAAAAAGAATAATTAATCCATTTATTTCAAAATTAGATTAATTATTCTAATATTAGCTTAATTTATAAATTATAAATAAATATAAAACTTTCCTTTTAACTAAAAATATGAAGAAAAAAAAAGAAAAATGTGGAACGTAAGTTTCTAGTCATCTGTCTCGTTTTATTAAATACTAGAAAAATGGAACCATTGTAGATTTATAAAACTGCAGAAAGTGGCATTTCTGGGAATTCACGAAATTCGACCGTTGGTTGCACAAATTCAAAAAACACCGTTACATACAACTATTCCTCTCTCAGACCCTGAATCCAACCCTTCTCGCTCTCTCTCTCTCTCTCTCTCTATCTCTGCAACGCTCCGAATGGCTAACAACACCGAAGAACAACAACACAACTCAACTCGATCATCGATCATGGAGTGGAAGCAGATGCACCCACTCCACCAAATCGCGGAAACCCCCACCCACAAGCTCCTCCTGAAGCAGTGGCTCAAAGAGGAAGAACTCATCAACAACCGCATAGCGTTAAAAGAGACCCAAATAGATTCAACCCGCAAAGAGATCACCACACTCTACATCTTCTTCTTCCTCTTCCACTCCACAACCCTCATGCTCCTCTTCAACTCCTCATCATCTTCATCTTGTCATAGATCATGGGTCCCATCACTCTGCTCTCTGTTGTTCTCGCTGGGCCTGATATGGGCCTTGCGGTACAAGAGCGACGTGGAGGCCCACGTGGAGAAGATGCTGCAGCGGGAGAAGGAGGACAAAGGTTTGCTGGGGAAGTGCGTTGAGGAGTTGAAGAAGAAAGGCTTGGAATTTGATTTGTTGAAGGAGGTTGATGCGTTGAGGAGGGCCAAGAGTTTGAGGGTGGAGAACAAAGAGGTTCGGAAATGGTCCTCCAGGGACTTTGTTTCTTTGTTCTTCTTCTCTATGGCTTGCTTCTCTCTTGCTCTCACAAGAGTCATCTTGTGCACTTAGATAGGATTTGGGATTGGTATAATTGTGTACTTAACTTATTACTATTTGTTTGGTTTTGGGTTGAGATTTATTGTTGCAAGGGAGGGGGGCAGGTGCAGAATGTACTGTTCTGCTTTTAATTATATAATTTGAGAATACTAAGATGAACTTTTGGAATAAATGTTATAATTCTGTTTCGATTTTGAGCGTGGTTGCAAAAGATGGAAGGTGGGAAACAAGATATAAATCATGTGTTCTGTTCTTTTTATTGCAAATTGATGCAAATGAATTTGAGATTTTGGTGTTAGTCTGTTATTATTGCTAGGGTAGCAGGTGAAGAGTGTTGCTAGCATTTCTCTAAATATAGTTCCTTTTTCAAAATCTTTATCTTCTGATTTAGTCATTTAGAAACCGGATCTTGCCTGCCAGGTTAGTGTGACTAGAAGACTTTTCACCTAGGCTGTTATTTTGTTTGTTTCACAGTGCTAAGAGATTATTGAGTTTTTTAAGGATCAACTAGCACCTCTATGGGATGTCCATACAGAACTCTATGGGATGTCCATACAGAACATGGCTTCGAGGAAGATCCTGTACACGTCGAAAATTGAAAATATACTTAATTTCTACTACTAAGATCCTGCAAATTGAAAGTTGAAATTATCCAAGAGTGCAATGCTTTCCAAATGACTAGATAAATCTCAGCCCAGCTATTGAAAATATACTTAATTTCTACTACTAAGATCCTACAAATTGAAAGTTGAAAATATCCAAGAGTGCAATACTTTCCAAATAACTAGATAAATCTCAGCCCAGCTAACTAACTCCCTCAGACCCTCACTAACAGACACCTCACAATTTCCTGAAAAATGAACAAAACGCACACCAACTCTGCGTAATCTGAGAAATTGAACTTGAAATAAAAATGTAAGGCCAATGAGCTTGTAGCTCAATTGGTTCCAGTACTACTAGTAACAAGTCTTCAGAAAAATAACGGCATTGTCTAGAATAAGAATAGTTTGATGTACATCGTTAAGATATTAAATCAAGCCGTGAAAGTTTTACTGTTGAAATATTAAGAATGCACCCATCGCCAATAGAGAAACTACTGTACCGCCTATAACTTCCAGATTAAGACTTCTCTACTTTATATTATTTTACTAGCACGGTACAGTGTGTACTCACGGGTGGCGCCGACTATTTTGCATGTTGTAAAGGAACTAAATAATGGATTATATATTGAATTTAATATCCATAGTACAATATTTACAAAAAGACACAATTTGAACTTCAAAATATCAGTTACTGTATATGATAACAGTGTAGTCTAATGGCGTCAAAAAATGAGTAGCAGCAACTCCATGATATAAAAGTTGATGTGGAGCAAAAACACATCCAAACATATCATGTTTATCAAGCTAGTAGATGTATGGACAGTAAAGAAATTATAAAACAATTAATAATTTATGGAAGATTGTAAATGAAGTTGCCTTAACCAAATTTTGTTAAGAGATTTAATGTTTAACATATATGAAATTGCAATAGTTACAATCAAGAGCAATTGAATTAATGTCCAAATTTAGCATAAGTATTCTAATTGCATATGTTCCTGTAACTTTAGTAGCATGATCATTTCAGTGCGCCCACACAGTAGCATTCATATAAATGCACATTTAAAATCAATTAAATGTATAAAATATATCAACTTGCTTTTCATAGTAAGAAAAAATTCAGTCTCATGTATTATATTTAATATATATAATTGATATTATAATATTTTTACACACATATATATAGTAAAAAAATTCTGTCATCGTAGTTTAAGTGTAAATTTATGTACTTGTTTTCATAAAAAAATAATCCTTTGTGTTATATTTTATATATTTTTATTTGAATAAATTTACATATATATATATATATATAGTAAAAACATTCATCCCATGTGTTATAATTTATATAAAGTATCCATTTTAATAAATTTACATACATATATAGTAAAAAAAAATTATCCCCGTCAATTATAGTGTAAACTATCAAGTTATTTTATAAAAAAATTAAATGTTTATTCTCATGTGTTATATTTTATATATAATTTCCATTTTAAATTATCCTCGTGAATTAAGTGTAAAATTATCTACTTGTTTTTATAAAAAAAAATATCCATCCTCGTGTTTATATATTTTATGACTATTTTAAAGTCACTTGTTACTTTTAACTTAATTAACCTATATATAACAATTATTTAATTACCACTTTGTTTTCTCAGATAACTTTTGCATATAAGATCAAAGAAAACTTGATAATCCATCATTCTATATAAAAGGTGCTTTCAGCTTGATAGAAGCCAATTAAAGTTCTGAAAAAAAAAAAAAAAAAAAAAAAAAAAAAAAAAAAAAAAAAAAAAAAAAAAAAAAAAAAAAAAAAAAAAAAAAAAAAAAAAAAAAAAAAAAAAAGAGAGCCTATTAAAGTAATAGTTGCACTTATGAAGCTGCTAAACGAAAGTCAATTAATATAAAGTTCTCAACATTGAGAGTATTGTGTCAAAAGTTCACAAATGTGAATCTACACCTCCGTCACTTAATACGGTCAATAATCTAAAGGCCCGTAAATATAAATATTGCACATGTCTTTCGTCAGTGAATTCTGAAACTGCACGAGGTCTAATGGTAATTTAGTATTCCATTTGAAGCACCAATACACAACACTATTTGCTTCATAGATGCAGGTACTGCCAAGCTGTTGCCAAAACAGAGCCAATGTGATCTCTAAAGGTAACTAAAAATTGGTATATCATGATTTACAGTAACATGAAATGAAAAAAAAAAAAAAAAAAAAAGAGAGAGAGAGAGAATATAAACTTCAATGTCAACAATTGACATCAAGATGAGTTCTTACAAATGACTTGCACCAAAGGAGATCAAAATGGTATTTTGGCCTTATTTTTTTTCGATCCTGCTGGTGGATTCTGCTGGTGGGATACCATCCCTCTTTTATTGTAGTAGAATTCAGCAGGAACATGATAGGTTTTCCAAGTTAGATTCACATATTTTTTTTCATGGGTTTGGTGCATGTCTCCCGTACTTTGGTAATTACTCTTTTGACTTTCTTATATTTAATAATAATATTTCTTGATGGGCTGTTGTTGACCTCTAGGATTTAGGGTGTTAACCTTCTTGGAATTTTGGGTTTTATGGCGAGGCTTGCATTCCTTAGTTTATAAAAAAAGAAATAGTATAAATAACTTTACATATTTAGAATTAGATTGGAATTTAAAAAAAAAAAACATAGAAAGATAGTTTACTCAATAAAATTTGATTGACTTAATTTTAAAATATTATTATCGAAGTTTCAAATTGAGATTTTTTTTATTATTATTATGTTACAAGTGGAAAGTATCTTTTTCACTTTGCAATGGTGCTGTCTAGTACGAGAGAATAAATAAAAAAAATCACAAATTATTATTTTTTCCAAAATAAATGTTCATTAAAATAATTAGAAAATTTGAAGAAAAAATTAAATAAAAATCGCCTATAGTGTGTTTGTTATAAAAATTGTTTGGTAACATTTTTTTTTCGTCCACTTGAAATTTGATATTGTCTTTGAATCAATGATAAATCACAATTTTCTATTGAATAATGATGCAAAGTACACAGTCTTTCTTCTTATTAATTTAAACTAAATAAGATAGTGTAAGTTAAATTAAACTGATTAAACAGTATCTACCAAAAAACTGATTAGACAGTTAATAAAAAAAATTAAAAAATTAATTAAAATAATGGCTTTCCTAAAAAATTGATGATTGGAATCTAACCCAAAAGAAATCCTACGTTTATGTTGGTTCAAATGGTTGATATGATGAGGCAAAAGCAAAACAGAAACGCATTGTGAAGAGCGAGTGAGAGAAAATTAGGGATAGGTGAGGGATTAATGAATGTTACGAACGATTAAGACTTGTTTATAACGCTTGGTTTAGCGCGGTTGACTCGGCAGGAACCCATCCAGAAAAGAAAAACAAAAACATTCGCCGCTTATCAATACGAGCCAACCACACTCATATTTATACCACATTACCACCCCTTCTTCACCTTCAACCCTTTTCATATTCTCTTTTCTCTCTCTCACAATGGCCAAAACACCCTTCTTCTTTTTCTTCATGTTACTCACTACCTCCTCTCTCGCTCAATCTCCGTCAGCTTCCCCCACCGCAACTCCCAAAGCCTCGCCGTCGCCGCCACAGGCTGCCTCGCCCAAATCCTCTCCTCCAACCACCTCCTCCGCTCCCCCACCCACCACCACTACCACCCCTCCTCCACCCGCTGCCGCTCCCGTTTCAAAAACCGCTCCGGCCTCTTCTCCGCCGTCCCCCACCCCTTCCTCCTCCTCCTCCGGCCCCACCGCTTCCTCTCCTTCTAACTCCCCCACAAACTCTCCTCCCGCCCCCGTGTCTCCCTCCGACTCCCCCGTCGCCTCCGGCCCCGCCGTAGTCAGCGACGGACCCGCCGACGCCCCCACCGCTCTTGGCCCCAGCAGCCATGCCCACCTCCGCAGAGTCTCCGCCGCCGGATCTGTCGCCGCCGTTGCATTCGCCGCCGCGGCCTCCTTGATGATGTAGATCCGGTAGTTAGGGTTTTATTTTACTATTATTGTTTATTAGTAGTATAAATATTGGAGTACGAGAGTTTGTTTAAAGACACTGAACATTTTGTTTTTATTATCATCATCATCAGTGAGTGAGTGGTGGGAGATCAGATCATGTTGATAGTGACTTCTGGGAGATCTTGTTCTTTCGCTGGATAGCTTCCCCTCTCACACTCAGACTACCATTATTAATATTATCATCTTTATTTATTATTTGCTTTGTCTATGGGTTTATTTGGCTAGTTTCTCTTGGATTTGGCATGATTAACAGAAATCCATTTTTGCAAATTATCGGTGCGAGAGTTGAGGACCAACGTGTGAAATGATTAACAGATTAAAATATAATTAGGAGTTCGACTTTTGGATTTTTGTGTATAGAAAAATCAGTTCCTTCAATTTTCAGTATCTCAAGAGGTTTGTCTTTAGTTTTAACTCAGAAAAATAATACTCTTTATGAAAAGAAAAAAAAAAAAAAAAAAAAAAAAAAAGAGGAGGATTTGAGGGGGGAAGCAAGTTTCATGATTCATGGGAGGAACAAGTTTTTGTCGTGTTTTGGGGTCTGTAAACATGAGCCGGTGACAGCTGGTGGGGGAGGGTTCTTCTTTTTTTGTTCTTTTTAATGGTTGTGTTCTTTCGGTGGTGTTAATACAAGTGTTGGACTTGAACAAAAAGTACGCATGGAGTTGTTGTCTTTAACAGGTGTCACATGCAAACGCCTATAAGCGGGCTTTGGCGTGTCACTGACGCATGTGCTACTCGACATATAAATAGCCAAAGATTATCTGCCTCTCTATTTCGCTACAAAAGCCATAACATAAAATGGCTTTTCTTATTCTCTCAGCTTTTTATTTTATGCACTTTTTATAGCGATAGGACAACTTTGGCACTTGCTTAGTGGGCATGATCATAGCATGCAGGGGTACAAAATTAGAACACACTGGAATAATAGTTCTTTTGTGGTTGATGTCTATAGTCAACATGAAATTTTAGTCTCCCCTGAATTTTTGGATTTGTAGATAAGTTATATCTTGCTAATTCTCTCTTCTATTTTACAAAATAAGTCTTAAATAAAGTGAATGTGTCTAATATACAAAAGAAATAGTAAAAAGACATTGTGGAAGAATTCAGAATTATTCAGAATATCAGATTAATAGTAGTTGTATCTTTACGATTCTCACGGATTCATTCTATTCTAAGTTCGGTCAATCTTTTATTACATAATTAAAAAAAATCTAATTATGCCTCTGGCCTGATTTTTCCCACCTAAATTAGGAATTAGGGACTCTAGACATTTAAATTTAATTTAATTTTTATTATTTATTTAGTAAATTGCACTATTTATTTGAGTATTTGACTCTAGACTACCAAGGTTTGGTTTAAGAAAATATAAATAAATGACTGAAAACAAGAAAGAAATAGGACAGAAATAGCGGGTGACCTCTTAACCAAACATATTAACTTTTTAATTTCTTATTTATTTATTTCATTTTCATTTTATTTTTACTCTACCAAACAAAGGGTAAAACTATAAAGATTATTGTAAAAATATTATTTTTAAATTAAAAAATCTTTACTCATTACAATTATAAAGACTCAAAATAATTAATCTACTTTAATTTTTGGTTGTATCAAGAAGTTTTAAGTAATTTCAATTTCAAATTTGGCATATTTACGGAAAACAGAATCTTTCAAATTTCCTCCATGTGCATATAACTGGTATGTGCACGTGTGATCAGGCTAAATCTAACTGGTGAAATACTGTAAAGAAAAATTGGATGGTCAACTTCAAATTTACTTTGATTTTTTTTTTTTAATTAACTCCGTTTTTTTTATAATTCCTCATGTGTGAATCAGTTAGCTGGTGATTTATTCAGATTTTAAAATAAGAGGTGTTTCTCTTCAGCATAAGCCTTTATGCATTAAAAAGAAGCATTTATAAAAAAAGAATGAAAGACAAACATGGGAGATTTCCTAGATAATTAATACACTATTACAAGTGACCTGGATTAGTACTGAGAGATAAATCAAACCAGAAAACAGTGATAATAATATAAGAAAGAAAGAAAGAAAAGCTGAAAGCACTGCCTCTGTCCTGACCGAGTGGGGAAACTTATACCATACGCAAAACATAGTAAGAGATCCACGAAACAATGAACATAGCAACAATTGGTGAGACACTACTCGCTGAAGACGAGTTTGATTTAGTGGCGGTAGTGGTAGTAGAAGTATTGGGTGTGGCATCAGAAGGTGAAGCCGGATCAGAGGCTTTTCCTGATTTGACAGTGACGGCAAGTTTCATGCCGCCAGAACAATGTCCAGGAACAGAACATATGAAGTAATGAGTGCCTGCAGTTTTAAGGGCAATTGTGGTCGCACCACTACTGTCTGTGCTAATCGAATTCCCTGTGGTGCACGACTTGTAATCGCTCTCTTTAACTTCATCCACTGTGTGCCCAGCTCCATAGTTGAACGCTGTCACATAAATAAATAAATAAAATGCTACATCATCACCCACTTCCTAATGTCATGTATATAAATCATGTGTGTATTTCTCTCCTTACTGAACATGGTCATGTTATAATAAAATGAACGTGGTTCTGTTATGTAAAATTTAATGTGAGAGCATCTATATGTTACTGCTACAAGAAGTTTCTTATTTCCTAGTTCTTACCGAGACTATCACCCACTGAAAAGGTCTTGTCGCCTGTCCAAGTGCTATAATCAGTACCAATTGCCCAACCTGAAGTATCTCCCACGGTGTAGACGGTTGCGAGGCTTGGCAGGGCCATGTTGATTGCTAGCAACGACCACAAAACCAAAGCACTAGAGAATGCCATGATTTGGCGAGAGCGAGATAATAATTGGGGAAACAAGGAAAACAGACTACAGAGGAGGCTCTGAAGATGAAGTTAAAGGATGGGTTTGCTTTATATTATCGAAAAGAAGGGGATGCGAGTTGGTGAAAGTTAGGCCCAGTTTGTCGCATTTTGCATGAGGATGACTTGAGTTTCACTCCATACCTAACGCCCAGAAAAGATGGTGTTATTATGAGATACGAAATAGTGGTTGAGTGGAATTATTCTGTTACAATCATAATGCCCTTTGACTAAACAAAACCTTTCAATAGGAACTCATCTGTGGTAGTTTAACATGATCGGTTATGATGGATTGCCAATGAAGTTGTGTAATTTTATACATATTTTCCTTTGCTTGCCCAATATTGAACTATTTTTTATGGAAATGCATAGTTCCAATTTTGTAGCAATATGTTTCGACCATATATACAGTTGGGAAGGTTATGTGTTGATGCTTCGAAGGAACGCTTGTCAACTATATTTGATGAGGGTCCCTCAATACCGTGCATAATTATATAAACACGACCATTTGAAAATGAATTTGCTTACAACATACTCATTGTGATGCACACAACAATGCAACTCCTAACGCGTCATATACTATACATTATTATCAATTTACAATAGAAATTTAATAACATTCGACTACGAGTCATTTGGAGATTAGGTAAGGCCATAATCATCTGGAATCATGTTATAATTTCTCGTTATATCCTTTTTAATCATGAATGAACTAATAAGTTTCCAACACGTAATAATATATATGAGCATGCTAAAAAGGTACCATTAATAATTATAGAGTCTTACACATCAACGTTTGTATGGAGGATATCATTGCGTTGTTCTGTATGGCCATTCTTATTGGACATGTACGTAAAGTAAAAGCTTCTACTTTTCAGGGGATTGAAACATTTAAGAAAAAGTATAATTAATAATCGCATGATGTAATTCACATCTAAATTTATATATATAAAGAAAAAACAATCTCTTCAAGAATGAGATTAATTTGGTTGTTGAGGCTGTCTTCCCGTAAATATGATATTTAAAAGAATTCTCAACCAGGTGAGTAGTTTTTATATATATTTTTTCTTAATCCTTCATTTTATCAGGAAAAAGAAATCTTGAGTAGTTTATATTTTTTTTATTTGTTCTTGAGTAGTTTATATTTGAATATAGGGATATAATTTTACATCTCAAAACAAAATTTGGCTAAACTAAACTGGGCAATTTACAAAATTGTGTTATTTTTGCTCCAGATTTTTACCAGAGGGGGAGGTGGTGAAATAAAACTTCTAGTCATCCAATGGAAGGTTCAAGTGTTGTCAATTGTCACGCAAAATATTAAGTTTCGTTTGTTGAGATTGCTTTGGAGGTAAGTAAAAAAGTGCAAACCGGCAGGAAAAAATATGGGGAACGTGGCAACGGACAGAAGTGTTTCTGTGTGGCTACAGAAAATGGGGTTTGGGAAAGAATGTGACATCTGAAATCTTGATCTTAACAGCTTACCAAACATAAACACGGTGACTAATTAAAGTTGAGTAACACGTTAAATTAGTCACTAGAAACTAGAATCATAATAACCGGTTAACTTAATCCTTTCTCTTAAAAGGTTAATTTAATCCTTAACATTATAAAAATATTTTAATATTCGAAATCACTATGTAATGGTTATTTGAATTATATTAAATGATTAAAATTTATCATAATGGTTAATATAAATGATAGTTTCTTATATCTAAGTTATAGTGTTCAAATTCTAGTCATGAGTATGAAATAGATCATGTTGAGAGAAAAATATTCACTATTAATACAAATGATAATGACTTATATTCCTTAATTAAATTGTCCATGGTTTGAATTTTGATCATGACTTAATAATCTTAAAAAACTAAAATTCCATTTTTAAATTTCATGAATTAAATTGACTTATACTCATAATTTTATAACTAATTTAGTATATTACTTATAGTTAAAA
Source organism: Glycine tomentella (assembly GCA_007407185.1). Classification (NCBI taxonomy): domain Eukaryota; kingdom Viridiplantae; phylum Streptophyta; class Magnoliopsida; order Fabales; family Fabaceae; genus Glycine; species Glycine tomentella. The sequence continues at coordinate 563,935 of PYAF01002533.1, forward strand.
GTCTGAAACCAGGTCTCATGGGCTCCTTTGACAGGGAGGCTCTTACCTCTTAGTGACGAGCCCATTACGTAAAATAAAGCTGCAAAGGTTGGGTCCCCTACTCTATGCCCAACTACTTATTGTGCTTTTAGTTAATGTCATGGCAACAATCATAACAGTTAAAGGGAACAATAAGTTATGTAGTATAGAACTCCCTTGAAACTTGACATGAGATGAAAAAATCTATTCAATTTATCATATCTTAGATGTAATTCGAATCAACACCGCCTAGATACAATCTTGTAGATTTGCTCACCATATGTCGTATACCATGAGATAAAGGCTGATAAAGTAAAACCCAAAATAAATGGCTGGGGCTAAAAATGTCGCCATGTTAAGGCAAGTTTGACAAAATCCTGCGTTGGTGTTTCGTGCTGAACAGTACAGCTGATGAGCATTTAAAGTAACCTTCGTAAGAATATAACAGAAGCATCTTTCGTGCCTGTTAAAAAGATAATGTTCTTTGCATACAAAATTAGAACAAATATTTCCTTGATTTTCGACTATATTTATAAATGTGTGCACAAAAAGATAAAAATAATATGTAATGTTACATCCAATGTCATATAATAAAACTGCCCTTACAATTGCTCATCAAAAGTCATAATATATACTTGGGCGTAACCTTATAATTTGCAAGTCTAAAAGTATATAATCAGAAGTTGGAACCCTGTAAAGCCTTGAAGTTGGCCTACAAAAAGACCTGTTCAACAATCAGCAATCCCACAAACGACTAAGTTAAGAAGGAAAGGAATTGAAGAGATGTCAGATGCCTTTACCGTTTTACATTTGTAAAGTTCATCACGTCAAACATTTATGCTATGTAAATCTCAAATCATACCCTAAATGATGAATAGTAAGGGAAGTGGTCGTGATAAGAAGTTACCAAGCTTGCAAGCAGAAAACATCTAAAATAACTCAAAACAACTACATTATTTTAAGAGCATACGTAACCACTATACAGCGGAGGGAATGCAGGACAATTAAGAAAAGTAAAAGAAGCAGTTGCTTCCTAATTTTGTATGCAAATAACATTATCTATTTAGCCTAGCTAACATTACAAAGTGAAGCATCAGCTTCAAAATACACAAAGATTCACAGTCGAGCTGCATAGTCCCTAAAAAAATACAAAAAAACAAAAAAATGATAGCAAGTAACTAAAACAATTCACAGTGCAACAAGGACGATCTAAGGTGTGATTCTAGCAATTCAGATTATTCAAGGTGCAATTCAGCGCCAAAAATGATTTTGAACGCATTCTCAAAATGAAATGAAATCACACAAATCATACCATGATTCATGATTCTAATGACATTGCAGTATTTAGTGGATAATACAAGATAGATTTACATGCATTGTAAGCAATTCCCTTTTGTTGACAACACATATAGTGAACTCAATAAAAGCAAGAATCCAACTCTCGGCTATGAACAAACAATCCTGATTAAATATTAATGTTAGGAGTTAATGCATATATCAACCCAACCTTCAAGCCACATTCATAGATTATAGGACAAGTCTTTTTGTCTAATAGCAATACTATAAAAGTTTAAAAAAAAAAAAAAAAAAAAAAAAAAAAAAAAAAAAAAAAAAAAAAAAAAAAAAAAAAAAAAAAAAAAAAAAAAAAAAACTAAATAACTGTCTTAGGGCTACTCCTACTCTGAAAGAATCCACAAAACATGCCTCAAGTATTATTAATATAAATAAATGGTTTGGATTGTTATATTACATGCATTTTATGGTCAAGCTTCAATTCCTCTTTGAACGGTTTAATTTTGATCCCTTTTTGGTAGATTTGAAACCAATATTCTTAAACTACACAATTTATTGATTAAAGATAAAGAGAAAAAATATTGAATGAGATACACACGTTGTGAAGTAACCACTAACCAAAAAAGATGCAAACAACATCACTGATATACATATATTTCTAGCTTTCTTAAGATATAGTAGGTTGCCAACAATTGTTAAATAATGAAGATAAATGGATTCTTGAATCACGGAAGTGCTTGTGCTTACACCTATCCACTCCTTGTATCTCACGAGCCTCTGGTATATAAAGGTAAAACCCACCTGTAAAACACATAATCTAAACCAATCAAAGACTTTTGGATTATCCGCAAGAATGAGCAAACATTCACAATGTCTGAAGCAAGGACATACAATATCAATAATATCGATATGCATCAGGGAAAAACTGATATCAATCAGCTTTGTCAGCTTCTTCCCCATTCACACTCAACTCAGAAGGAGTATCTTCAGACTCTGCACTTCCCTCTGCTGGTTGTGGAGCTTCTGCCCCATTCACACTCAACTCAGAAGGAGTATCTTCAGACTTTGCACTCCCGTCCCCTGGTTGTTGAACAAAACGCCGACCCCGATCCACCCTGATTGGCCTTCCCATAAAAACCTGTAGACGAACAATTTTCCCCATGTCACTCAGACTAAAAACAAACATTAAAGGCTTGTTTGATTCCCTTCTCACTTTCATGTTTTAAAAACTGTTTCCTAAAATAATTCCACACAATTCAACAATTAAGTTCTCATCCAAAATCTATGAAGTTTTGAAAATTGTTTCCAAATCAAATGTTTAAAAAAAAAAAAAACAGAAATAACGGAGAGATGTTTTCTCATCATCTCCTGTTTTCTTCAAGCGTTTGTTGAACAAACTTTTAGAAAACAAAAATGTACTCGGACAAATTCAGTAAACAAACAAGGCCTACAACATTGCAGATAAAATTTGTGAGAATGACATTACCCATACTCAATAATCCAAATTCAAACAAATAAGAAACCCCAAGTTACCTTTCCTTGGAACTCAGCAAGAGCAGCCTCAGCTTCTTTCTTAGACTTGAAGGACACAAATCCATATCCAGATGGCCTTCTAGGATTATCACGATACACAACCTCAGCAGACACAACTCTACCAGTTCCCGAATCAAAAAACTCCTTAAGATCTTTGGAGCTTGCTTCATAGGACAAGTTAGCAACAAACAGGTTAAATGTCACCACCTTCGGTTTCACAGGGGGCGGTGCTGGCTTCTCCTTTTTTGGCCGAGCATAATTGACTTTAATTACACGACCCTCAAACTCCTAAGCATCATTCAAAGAAAAAAAAGAAAAAAGATCACATCAAATAATGTCATCAAAACATGTACTTATAAATGACAGTAAACAGTTATTTTAGTCCCAAAAGTGGTAGGCATTGTCACATTAATCCTTGAAACTAATAAATGTTAAATACGTTTCTGGAATGTCAAATAAGTTCCTAAATTAATTACTTAATATCATTTTAGTTGTTAAATATATGTTAATATTATCACTTTAGTCGCACATTTTTTTGAATTTTGGACTAATGTGACTGCGTTGATTGATACTTTTCGGGACTCTTTGTTTAATATCCTTCAATTCAGGAACTACTGTGACAACATCATGCAAATCCATAGACCAAAGTGAGAGTTAACTCTAAATAATAAAAGCGGTAAAAGAGAGTGAGTGTGGTGTTTTAGGCTTACATACGATTCGAGATTATTGAGAGCTTCCAATGCCTCTTCTGGGGAACCCATTTCGACAAAGGCCAAACCCCGGTTTCTGTTTTTCTTATACATAGAAAGCTTAACGGCAACAACAATTTTAAAAACACTAGTCAGAAAAAGGAAACTTTAAAAATGAACAGAACCGAAAAGAAGAGAGGGAAGAAATAAGAAACCTCGACTTCGAGGACTTTCCCATGTTTTTCGAAGAGAGTGCGAATGTCTTCAGGGGTGCTTGTCCAGGGCACGTTCTGAGCGAGCAATCTGGTGCGAGAAAATTCTTCTTCAGCGACAACAGGCACCTCTGTTTGTTGTTCGGAAGTGGAGGCATGTGTGGGAGTGAGGTTAAGGGTTTGTTTGGTTGTGATAAGGGATAGGCGTGGAAAGTGAAAGGAAGAGAGACTGATATTGATGGATTGAGAATGAAGAAAAGAGAAAGAGGTGGATTGGGAATGGGGTTGAGTGGATAATTGATTTGTTGAAGTTAAGCAAACAAGGCGTAGGAGCGCCATTACTTGATACTTGAAAATGGTAATGCAATACACAATAGCTGAATAGCACTCTGAAACCTTTGCTGTGTGCTGTCGGCCCAAACGGATAAGGGCGTCTTCCTAACAAAATATCCTTGAAACGACACAGTTTGCCCTTCCTTGTTTTTTAGTCTCTTAAAACTTCTTTCCCCTTCTCAATTAGGAAAATTATCAACCTACATCCCCATTTTTTATTTTTTATTTTTTATTTTTATGAATAAAAGAAAGAGAGAGATAAAATCAAAAAATAAAAAGAGAAAATTTGATAGGCTAGAATTAGTGGCCCGCTCTTGTGCGGGCAGCAGTGAAAACAGTAGCTGTAAAAAGAAGAAGAATGCAGCAAACTGACACTTGGAGTGTATTTAACGGTTGGACTGATTTATATATATATTTTGCTAAATAAATAATATATTATATATAAATAAAAGAAGTTAAATAAAATAAAATAAAACAAAAGTACAATGAAACAGAAGTTATATATGTTAATAGCGATCCTCTTAACCATAATGTATATGATTTTTTTCCTATTTATTTGTTTTATTATAAATTCACGCTAAATTAATTTAATTTAAACAAAATTAATTACACTCCATTCAGTTTTGAAATTATCTTTTATTAATCAAATTAAAATGTTTTTTATTTTTTTATTTTATATACTTCAGACTTTAGTGTTTATGACAGAAAATCTCGTGCAAATTATCTAAATCTTTCATTAGTAGTCTACCCTGGTGTTTATAATCAAATTTAAATACAAAAATTAAAGAGTTACTCCCATGCAATCAAAGAATGATCAACAGTGATTTTTAGGAGCAACAAATACGAATACTATGAATGATTAGTCAATCCATCTATAAATCGGAAACAATGTTGGAACTTTCCGCATGATGTAAACTCATCGTCCCTTAATGTGTGTTTGTTTTAGCGTTTAAACATTACAAGGCACGGTTGAACCCAAACGATGGGTCTTGTATCATTGAGCTGGAGGGATGTTTGACAGTTTCAAACGTCTGACCAAACACACTGTTAGTGTGTGACCTTACTTCTTATGCATTCTACAGTCTGGGGAGTTATGTCGTAAGGGTGATAATGGTTGTCTTGCTACCTCTTGATCGTCAAAATCAATCTTCCTCTGCATTGGGCTACTTGTTATGGGACTAGACTTTCTCTTGTTTGACTGCAAAAGCCAAATAAATATAAAGATAAATATGCACACATTCAAGTAGTGATGATGCACAGAAGATGCTTAATAACTATATCATCACCAACGAAAAAGAAATGAATTTGAACTGACGCTGCAAGAATATATCTTAAAACTAACTTGCCTTGGCTGATGGGCTGTTGGTATATTCCCCCCCAGAATCGGGATGGTTTCTTTCCTTGTATATCCTCAATAACCTTTTGTTCTCCTTTTCCAATACATTGTTTTCATCAAACAGTAATTTGACCTACGCATGCCATGCTAAGGTAAGTTAGATATTGATCCACACTCAAATCATCACCCAAAACAAATAAAATGGTCCAAAAACCTGGGGACCAATCAAAGTTTACCTCTTCCTCGGCTTTGTGAAGGTTAGTTCTTAGATGCTCCTTATCCTTCTCAAGAGACTTGACTTTGGCAACAAGTGACAAAACACTCCGAGTTGATGGGTTTATGCTACCAAATCCAAAAAAAAAAAAATGGCTTATAAAAATGAATTGACAAAAACTGAAATGGCAATACGAATAGAAATTGACTCTGATGGTTATAAAAACTACGACAGTTAAAGTTGGCCAAAAGAACATTGCCTAGAGACTAGAGAGTTAAGGGAAAAAAGAACAAAACAAGAGAAGATAATGAAGAGAGGTTGCAGGCTCACCAGTTCCACATACTCAGCAATTGTTTACAGGCCTCATTCTCACTGTTTACTTGCAAAAATGCATAAGTAGAATCATCATCTTTACTAGTAAGTGTTGGCGTTGCCAAAACAGAATCAAGTAAATTCTTTTCCCCAGGTGTGCACACAGAAGAATTGACCTTCATGGAGAAAGCAAATATCTGGGATCAACATTGACAACCAAAGGAACAAGAACTTGCAAAAGCTATAACCATTTCACGAGTAAAGGAAAAAGAAAGGAGGGAAAAAGTGGAATTTTGAAAAAAGAACATCATTTAATAGTATAAGAATTCATTAATATTGATAGGTGAAAAGGAAGATTAGTTATGAGCAGTAGAACTTCATTAGTATAAAAGTTGTCAATTTAACAGCTGACAAAAGTCAATCATATGATTCACGAGTTAACAGTATTATAATGCATTATCATTATAAGGAGTGTTGGTAACACATTTTCTAACACACTCTTCCAAACACTATTTTTAGTTATTGGAATCTACAAAATCATGAGTGAAGCTCAGTAAATAAGTAGTGTGTGATCCACCTAAATTAGTGATTTCCAATAAATTACAAACATCAATAGAGAGTATTTTAAAGGAGTATGTTAGAGAGCATGTTGGTAGCATATCACTTATCGTCATAAAGAGAAAGCAAACCAAATAATCTCAATTTCTAAGGTTACCAATGGAAACCCAAAATTAAACTATAACTAACTGGGATCGAACTCATTTCATCCTAATGTCACTGCATCTACTGATTTGAAGCAAAAACACATCACATCACATCAGCAACTCCAACTTATGGTGAGTGAATTAATTTCAAAATCCTTCCTAACAGCCCTTTCGAGGATATCATCAGTAATTAATCTACTGCCAAAAAATAAAAGAGAGAGGCATCTAAAATTTTCAAGTTTACATTAAAATCAGAAAATTAAACTCCAACTAATCCACCAAACCTATTTATTCTCACAATCGATAAACTGAAATAAAAATGAAGCCTTTACTAAAATCCCTTCACGCCCTCTTAGCTAGCATTGCAATATTTTGCACACATTACAATTTACAATCCACTAATTATGTTAGAAGGGAAGACATATATTTTAATTGTTAAAAAGGGTGGGAAAACACTTAAAAAAAATCAAAAAGGGGGGAAAAATATGCTTTACCAATTGATGCTGATGCTTATATTTGTTCAATTCATTCCCCATGAAGAGCAAATCCCGTTCCAAATCAAGAACTCGGGTTTGAGCCTCACGTGCCCGTTCATCGGCATCGTTCCCAAACTCCATCAACGCTTCTCTGTCCTTATCATACAGCGCGCACTCGTTCCCCAACTGATGGCAGCGAGCCAACAATTTCTCACACTCCGTCGCCAGTCTCTGATTCTCCTCAACGAACTTCTTCAGAGCTCGCGCGTTCATTCCCGCTTCAGACTGCTCCAAAAAGAAAAACATAACCAAAAATTTCAACATCAATTTCCAAATTTAAAAACAAAAAATTGTGAGAGAAAGATCTTAAAGAGGCGCGAAACCTTGAGGCGATCGATGAGTTGGTCTTTCTGCTTCAATTGGGGGAGAAGGGAAAGGAGGCGTTCGCGGAGGCGCCATTGCGAGTCTTGGGAAGCTCGAAGCTTGGATTCTAGGGTTTGCGACGATACGGAAATACCTAATGTATCGTCGAGGGTTTCTTTGATGTAGTCGTCAACGTCTCGAGGGAGATCCATTGCTGCAATTCTTTCTGAGAACTAACTCAAACCACGAATTCAAAATCAGTGTTTCAATTGAAAACTTTTTTAAGAGAACGATGAATTGCAAACGCTTTGGAGGGAGTGAGGTGTGAGGGTAAACCCTGGTTTTTTTGGTTGGAAAATCAAAATCGAAATTTTGCCTTATTCTTTCTGTGTCTCCCCGATTCAAATTGAATGGGCTAGCCGTTGCCACCCATAAGGTGCTTTTTTGCCATTTGCTTCCTACACCATTCACTTTTCCAATACACCCAACACTTTCAGTAATTCCAGAATTGCCCTTCATCATTTATACATATTGGTGTGAAGCGCTTTACTCATTTCCTTAGCTGGTGCTTGTTCTTTCACCATTGTCTTCGTTGTCTTTGTTATTAGTTGTTCATTTGCATATTTTTTTTGGCATTGGTCATATTTAGTTGGCAGAGGTCGTTCGTAGTGGTGGTTATTCATTCACCAGACGTTTGGGGGTCATCGGAGAAGGTAAGACACTTTACCCGCTACACCCTTCCATGTTGTAGATATGGATTATATAATCCATATGGATTATACGGATCCGTATGGATGCTGCGGATTGTGAACTCGTATGCTTCATACTGATTACGTAATCCGTATGCACAATGGATTAGGTAATCCATATAAAGCATATGAATTCACCGTTCGTTTCCTTCATACAGATTAGGTAATCCGTATGCTTCATACGGATCAGCTAATCCGTATGAAGGAAAAAAATGGTGAATTCATGTGCTTTATACGGATTACCTAATCCGTAAGAAGTATACGGATTTTGTAATCCGTATGTAGTATATGGATTTTGTAATACATATGCTTTATACGGATTACAAAATCCATATGAAGTATGTAACGCCTAAATTTTTTTTCGCTTGTTTTATACAACAATTTATTTTACCAAAACGCTTTTCTTTATTTTTCAAAATAAACTTCAAATAAACTTCAAATAAAATAGTTACCATTAAATATTTATTAGTACAAAATAAAGTGTCATATAGTCCATTATATATTATTATTCAGATACAAACCATAATATAGTTCAATTACAGACCAACAAACCAAAATAGTTCAATACAATTTACATAGCCTCAGAGTCAATAGTACATCAAGCATAGAACACAATCATCCAAGCTTCTCCATCACCATTTCAGCTTAACTTTCACTGTTCCTCTGCTCACCCAACAAATTGGGGTCATCACAGGTGTCAACCACAGACACAAAATAGGATAAGTATATGATAAACATAGTTAAATAAAATAATAAAACAAAATAATACATCATAATAAATAGATAATAAATACATATCAGAATGCATAATAGATGCATGATTTCTTGATTAGAATGATGCATGACTGAAATCTCAGGCTATCAACAATTTTTCAACATATGGTACCATAATCAAAATAGCCCCACCCACTCTAGTGGAAGCCTCACCCGCTCTGGTGGAATATATACCTCCGCTCTAAGGTTAAATGGTACCATAGTCAAGATAGCTCCACCCACTCTAGTGGAAGCCTCACCCTCTCTGGTGGAATATACCTCCGCTCTGAGGTTAAATGCAGATGAAATATGAAATGAATTGCCTTTATTTCTCATTTTCTCTTTACCATTAATCTCCAATTTATTTCTCATCTTCAACATAGATCCAGCATAGAATTCATCTCAACATAGATTTATAGAAACACTCAGCAACACATGGTAGGAACACTCAGCAACACATGGTAGAAACACTCAGCAACACATGGATTTCATGATAATCCATATAAATTTCCAATAACAGATGAACTTCATAGAATACTTAGTAGAACACACTCATCACATGAACTTAAACAAAAACATCCAATTGATATACAAATTTTAGTAAAACATCAAGTAAGTAACAAAATAACACATAACTTTAGTAAAACATTA